>CM060106.1:4968012-5100512 GCA_030522415.1 Channallabes apus
CAAACAAACAAACAAACAAACAAATCTCCTTTCTCTTCTTCTTCTTCTTCTTATTAGCAATAATACAATTAGATATTTGTTTTTAAGTAGCTACTATTGCACTTAAATAAAAAAAAAACTTGAATCCAATTAATTTTATGCACCTTGCCTTAATTTAACCCATTTCATATTTCGATTTTTTTAAGTGAAAAAAAAAGCCTATCTTACAGCCGCGGCATTTAAGCTCATTTAACTACAGCCCAACATTAATGTATTCGATGTTAATGAGCAATAATGGGACAGCGTGACCCAAAACTCTCAGTCACGCATAACGCTGCTGGACACGTCCCAAACCGCATACCACTCACACTACTGCACTAAACAGTGCGCGCCTTATGGTCACTAGGGTAACCTATGCTGGCACATTGTTGTGACATACTACTAAGTGCCTTAGTGTGCTGAGCTTCTATCATCCCCCCTTTCACGTCTTTCTTCGAGCCAGTTTAGCCCCTGGTGACTTTTCGACATGTCCCAATAATAACAGTGTGTAGTGCTCCCCCGGTCCCCCCCTCCCCCTCACCCCCGCCCCCGCGCGCAGGGCAGATTGGAGGCGATGCTCAGTGGCTCGCGCGCAGCGGCAGGTTGGTGACTTGGCTCTGTGCTCCCAAGGGCTCCGCGCGCGCGGCTACAAGCTGTCACAATGAGGCGGGGTACACACACGCGCACGCACGCACGCACACACACAGTTTATTTTAGAACTTGAGATCTGCAAGACTGCATGAGAAACATAAAACACCTCCAATGCTAATGAAATCGTATAATATTTTAGTAAACACAGACGAATGGGCACCAATACATGAAATATGAGAAAGAATAAACTATATAAAATGGATATAAAACTTTACACACTCTTGTAAACTAGCAAGGTTTTGTGATGCTATAACCAAGATAAGTCATGTCAAATCCTTTTCCATCTTTTCCCACCCAACAGCATTCAAGACAAAGAGACAGAAAGGGGAAAATGGGGGGGGGAGGGAAGGGGATTGTAACATACATGTATGTACACCCTTTTATAATGGAGCATGTGATTGAATGTTGAAACCATGCTTTACAAAGAGCTTTCAAAGCTTGGACACAATCTCATTGGCAAAGGGTCTTGATCAGAAGAGGGTGTACAAAAGAATTTTCAAAAACTTACATGTATCCTTAATGTATGTATGAAGACCATTATCTACATGTGAGTAAAATAAAACACAGCAGTGGCATTGCCAAGAACAGGACGTCGCTCCAAAACAGACAAAGGAACAAGATGTAAACTTTGTAGAGACACTGCCAAATTACCTATGGCAACATTAAAGGAGCTACAGGAATGTCTGGCAAGTGCTGGTTACTCTCTGCATGTGGTTACAGTCCCTGATATCCTTCGCATGTTTGGTCTATAGGGTTTGGTTAGGTGGAAGACCTTTATCATGACAAAAAAAAAATCACTCCAGCCCACCTAAACCAATCCAACCTGTGTAGTAAAATGTGTGAAGCTTTGATAAGCACACCCTTGGTGAAGCATGGTTGTGGGCAGCATCATGCTATGGTCGGATTCTCATCAGACAGGACTGGGGATCTGGTCAAGATAGAGGAAATCATAGAAAGTGCCAAATATTAAATTAAACCAGACTTAAACTTTGGATTGGTCAAAATTTGTGTAACTACCGGCCAATCATCCGGAGATCGCGAGTTTGATTCCTGGGTGATGCTGTAACCTCTCGCAGCCGGAGGTCTAGAGAAACTGATTGGCTGAGCTCTCTCAGAGGGGAGGGATGAGAGGTTCTTAGTGCTCTCACATAATCACGGCTCTACAGCCAATCAGGGGAGTCTGTGAGGTCACGCAAGTGAAAGGAGTGGATAGCGCTGTCCTCCGAGTGTGTTACACTGCCGGTGTGTGAGCGAGCATTTCGAAAAGATGCGGTCAGCTGGCGTCACATGGTGAAAATCACGTGATAGTCTGTGGCCCGACTGAGTGGTAGTAGTAGCTTAATGTGGGAGCCCCGTAGTGATGGGGAGGAATTGGACACGACTAAATTAGGAAGAAAATCGGGGAAAAGTATTAGTGTAAAAACATTAGTGTAACTACTTCAATTATTTTATTATTATTATTATTATTTGCACAGACCCATTATCAATTTGAAAGATGTAGAGAATGGTTTTAAGAAAGATTGGAATAAAATTGCCAAATCAAGGTGTACTAAGTTGGTAAACAGGGGTGTGTAGCACCCCCCGTTCCCCGTCATATTCACTGTATAAAAGTATTTTAAAAATTAAAACAAGGAAAGTAAATCTTTAAAACCGTTAATTATTAATATTCAGGATGTAATATTTCTAGGTCAATATTTAAGTGTAATTACATGGTAGAAGTGCAAAAAAGTGTGGGCCAGATCAGAACCTAGTTAATTTGCACACCAACCATCATTATGTTGGGGGAAAAAAATCTAATCTGAGTGATTTTGACTGTGGCATGGTTGTTGGTGCCAGATGGGTTGTTTGTAGCATTTCAGACTGCATTTTAACAATATCAACAACCATCTAGAATTCACACAAAATGGTGTGAAACCATAAAAACATCCATTGAGCAACAGTTTCCAAAACTTTAGCGGAGGACAGAACAGTATATGAGGTTCCACTCCTGCCAGTCAAGAACAGAAACCTAAAACTACTTTTATCAGACTTAAAGTAAAAGATAGTGGATGTGAGACATAAAATCATGAGCAAACCTAGACAGACAAAGATGAGTGAAATATTAATGAGAAAAAATAGAAGGATACTTTTAAACTTCTAGAAACTAAAGGTACCTATATATATATTTTTTTTTCTTTTTTTCTTTCTTTCTGGTGCTGAATCATCAAGGGGACATGTTTTGTACTTTTAACATGTATTTTTCCACCTTAAGAAAAGTTACATAATTGGACCTCGAGGACGACCAGCCTGAAGCTTTTCTCTAATAACTAATAAAATGTTCTGTACAACACATGCACTTTCCCAGATAAAAGCTACACCATAGTGCTGCAAAAGATGTCCCCATGATGACACCACCCCAGAGACAAGGAAAAGATACACACATACATACACAAAAACTATCGCTTGAAAGCCAAATGGAAAACAATCAGCACTTCTGTGACCAAATATTAACAAAATATATTCATCTTGAATTCCACAATGCAGTGTTTAAAAAAAAAAATTGCTTCTGTAAAATAGAGTGAGGAAAAGCAAACCTAATCTTATAAGCAATGCAAAGTAATATTCTCTGACAAGCATTTTTTCCACCTTCACATCCAGACCACAATGATATCACTACTATGATTCCTCCATTATGGTGACATCACCCAGATGCCAAAAGAACAAAATTCTTTATTTGCTTAATTACATTTTATTGGCTACCAGCTACTTTGGTTAGATTACCCAGTCAAGATCATGTATTTCTCCCATTCTTCCCAAGACAAATTAAATTAAATTAATACAAAAGACTGGAATTCTATTTAAAAAAAAAAAAGATTAGCATGTGTCTAAGGTAGTTGGTGTAGTGCAACAGCTGAGCTGCATTACTGGGATATTTAGAACACTGCACATTTAAACAATGCTCTTTGACCATTTAGTCAGTGTTTAGCTTTTTTCACCTTTTACAAAACCACATCCACATGGTGCACTGTGGTTGTGAGATTTATAAATAAGCAATGCCATGAATGTGCCTGGTGATTTAAGGCAACAGAGATCTGGGAAAATCAGCATATGTATAAGTACAAAGGAAATCAGACATAAGTAAACATTTAACGATCTGACTGGACTTAAAGATATCTATACTAAATGTCTGAAGCCACTGGATGATTGTATGCTCTATGGGTTAATTAATTCAGATGTTTTTCTCATGATTAACCCTTTATATTCTACTCAACATTTTTGGTAGAACACGTTTTTGAGTTAGTACAGTATATTTTATTGAAAATTGTGGCAAACATAACCTGATTAAGCAATCTCTACCATTTGGTTGAGATAGGTTGTTGTGTGTTTAAGTAGTATGCCTTTTTCGATAGCTTTATAGCATAGTATGGAGACATAAAATGGATCTAATGCCCTTAAAAGTTTGTGCCCTTCCTTTATCACAACAAAGCCTTTATGTTACTTTTTCTTACATTTTTTCTATATTTTAAAAAGTTTTGATGGTTTTACCATAAAGCAACATCTCAACCTTTTGAAAGAGGCATATACTTGTTCTGAATGGTTATTATTGCTTCAAGGAAATTGTTTTTTTTTTTTTAAACTGGTGAAGATGTTCAAAGATTAAAAAGACTTTCTTAAAAAAAAAAAGTAAAAAATTAAATAAAAGGGGAAACAAATTTGATATAAAACTATTTCAAACGCTATGGCTTTTACTCATGTGTCATGGCATGGCGGTTAACAAGATGAATTGCATTCTATTTATTTATGCTGCTTGTTGTTTATTAAATACATTTTATGGATGGGTCTGTCACAGATTAGGGTAAAGTTTGTCATCTCTGCCTTTTTGAAATGCTGTGTAAAACATGCATTTTGGTAAACTATATATGTGGGGGGAATAAACAAGATGACTTAACTAAGAAAAGAAAAAAAAACAACAACAACAAACAGTGGGAAGAAAAAATAGGTGCAATCCTGGACCAGTCAGGGATGCAAATGATGCACCTGAAAGCCATCAAGTACGAGACTTGACAGAAAATAATGAGAACCGCTGAATCTTTTATAAGGTTAACACTCACATTTCCCAGTCAGCTGTCACACAAGAAAGAATTTAGCTCGTGCATGGTGGAGAAATAAACCTTCATCGGCTCATTAAAGCTGACAGGGGGCTCGGGATGGGCAGGACTCGGCGGCAGCGTGCCACCCCGTTTTGTGTCAGTAATTTGCAGCGGAGACATACCTACCATGAAAAAGAGGAGAGGGAGAAAAAAATTAGGTTTGCTGAAAGAGTGAGAGAGAAAGAGATGGCAGGTACTGATGGTGCTGGTGGTGCTTGGGGTTAGTGTGTGTGTGTGTGTGCGCGTGTAGAGGGGGGTCTGCGGTCGAGAGAAGGCCTTGGGGGAGGGTGGAAAGATCGCTTGCACGCCAGGAGTCTGATTCTCTCCTAATTGGAAGCATTGGGCATTGTCAACGGAGGATTTTCAGTTGCTCGCTGACAGGTAGAACCGTCAGGATGATAGCCCACTTGTCAGCGCAAAAGACCAATAAAAACAAACCACTTTTGATTTAATTGGAGGCCTAGCCATGGTGGGGCTGGAGTGGATGGATGGGAAGATGTGGATCGCTTCAGGGAATGGTTTTCTGTGTGTGCGTGTGTGTGTGTGTGTGTGTGTGTGTGTGTGTTTTAAAAGAACGTTTGAGAAAGAAATCATCACCTTGTGTAAAACCCCTCAGAGCACCGGGCTCACATCCTTGGACAGTGTGGTCAGTCACTTCCCATGGTGCTGAGGTTACAGAAAACACTGGGTTTGATTTAATCCCTAGAGCACTGGAGCTGGCTCACCACTCATCAGTGTTTCTTCTCAAAGCTCTCTCTCTCTCTCTCTCTCTCTCTCTCTCTCTCACACACACACACACACACACACACACACACACACACACACACACACACACACACACAGAGAGAAATACATGGATGTCGATACGGTGATGCCTCAGTGACTTTGGCAAAGGAAAAGCTGACATGGCCTGCTTTTGCTTCTTCTGCCCATGCCCACGCTACAATTTGATTGGTTTAATCCATGTCCAGTACGTCTCTGCTCACCTGAGAGAACTCGTTTGACACCTAATATTCAACAGAGATATCATATAAGGTTCATGTCCGCTCAGAAAATCCTTCATCCTATCATAGTTTTGACCTAATTGGTGCACATTTTTCTATGAATATCAGATTTGCTCAAAGAAATAGGAAATACTAAGGGAAACGAAAGGTGGTGAAACGTGTGCCAGGACAATAGTGTCATCCCAGATGACAGCCTAAGCCCTGTCATTCTCCCTTCAAGCCTGGACTTCGATGATGTTGACAATCTTCTTTGCAGGTGTGTAGGTATTCAGACACTGGGCCTTCGTACACACGTTCAAGAGATACAAGAGAAAAAATTAATTTTCTACGCAGGTACATGACACGGAGCTGTGATTTCAGTGATGAGAAAGCAGCACAATGAGTGACTGGTGGTGTCTCTGCTCAGTGTGTGTAGCTAGTATTTTACCTTGCTAGCCTTGCTAGGCTACTTTGCGCTTAGCATGTAATGTTTATATATACTGTGTATGCAGTCTGTAAACCACATATTTAGGCTACACATTGTGATGTGTTTATCATAAGAAATAACAATAATAATAATAATAATAGGGTGGCACGGTGGTGTAGTGGTTAGCACTGTCGCCTTGCACCTCCAGGGTCCGGGTTCGATTCCCGTCTCTGTGTGCATGGAGTTTGCATGTTCTCCCCGTGCTTGGTGGGTTTCCTCCGGGTACTCCGGTTTCCTCCCACAGTCCAAAGACATGCAGATTAGGCTAATTGGCGTTCCCAAAAATTGACCATAGTGTGTGAATGAGTGTGTGTGTGTGTGCTCTGCGATGGATTGGCACGCTGTCCAGGGTGTACCCTGCCTCGTGCCCTGAGTCTCCTGGGATAGGCTCCAGGTCCCCGCAACCCTAAAATACAGGATAAAGTGGTATAGAAGATGAATGAATGAATGAAAAATAATAATAATAATAGTAAACAGTTAGTCATTACTCTCACAATAGTTTGTGAAAATAAGAACAGACATCATATGCTTCATAGAGGGTGTATGAGCAAAATTATAACCCATCCATCGGTTGTCTGTCACATTGTGTGAGTTTATTCCAGACTAAGTAATAAGTATCCGGGATGCCTGGATGGGGTACCACCTGACCTGAAGCTCATTGCACGACAGGAAATTTGGAAACACCAATCAACCTAGACTGCATGTCTTTGTAATGTGGGTGAAAACTGGACTACCCGGAGTCTCCATGTACATGGACCAGTGGTGAGATTCAAGCTCCCAGCTCTGGAGGTGAAAAACCCACAAACCTGGAGGTGCAAACGTTTTTGACCCTCTTGCCCCAAAATAAAACCAAAACACCATACAGCATGGAGGACATTGACTATGCAGAAAAAAAAAGAATTTAATGCTCCAAGTGTGCTAATGGAAAATGTGTTTTTCTTCTTGTAATCCCAAAAATACAAATCTAATCAGAGCTTCTGTGACTTCAGGGCACATTTATTATCATATTGCAACAAGAACAGTGCACGTCAGGACCCAGCTCTGGGTAGCTGTAGCTGTGAGAACAGCAGCTCGCCCCTGACCTCTGACCTATCTGGCCCTGTGTGCCCCTTTATGCCCATGTGCATGAGTGGACCAGTGGTTTATAATATTTGACAGAGTTCATGGAAGACATCTGCTGAGAGAGGCTATGGAGACAGGCCAACGGAGAGGTAGGGGAGAGGGCAGGGACGAGGCGCTTCAGCCATCCATCACTTCATTGGCATAAAGAGTAGGACAGTAGGCACAGGCTGGCACATTCACAGCCTTCTCTCTTACAGCATCACCACATTGGTTTTCAGTAGACATTTAAGACTTACTTATAAAGGAGTGTGTGTTTTCCAATTGTTCAGCGGTACATAGGTAAGCCCTTGAAATATTGCAGCTTGCCAGGGTGAAATGTTCAATGTGTGGTGCTGTTTTGGCATCACTTCCTCTTTGTTCCAATATACTGCATCCTGTTAATGATTTCTGATGTGTCAAGGTGTTTCTTCATAGGAAGTTTGTCAGGTAATGACAGCTAAACGTCAGGAAAGTGTCAAATGTAATCAAGTTAAATGTGAGAAACTGTAGCAGAATGATGAGTAGAACCTGAAAGATATTTGAAAATGCTGCTCTCAGTTGACTTACTGGCTTTGAGGAGGGAAAAAAAAATCATTTTTTCCCCCAATTTTATGATCCAATTCCTTTGGTAAATATTTCCAACAATATCCATTCCTTTTCATTTTCTGCAGCTGGGGAAGCCAGTGGAAACCAAAGAGAAAGGAAATATTTTATTAAAGAGTCAGAGTTCAATGTTAACGGATGGCACAGCTATTACCAAGTGATCTGGGGTCAGTGGGCATCGCTTGGACTGGGGATCCCACCCAGCTGCCACTGGGAGACACACACAAGCCGTTGGACGCAAGCTGAGATGAAGATGCATCTATGTTTCAGTACTTTGGGGGCAAAAGGGCATGCCGTCCCCTGTCTCAATGTCTTCAGTCTGCATTTGGGAGAGGTTTGGCAACATCAATGGATCATTGAATAGAGTTATGAAAAAAAATTCCAGGGTTCTGCATTCAATTCTTTCCAATTTTCCCATTTGCAAACAAGCAGCCAAACATGAAATTCAAATACTTTATCATTTAAGTGTCAATCATGGATGGATGGTCTGTCATTGTTTATGAAAGAATACTGTATTTTTTTTCCATTTGCATTACAGAGCAAAACCTGTGTTACTTCAAAGATGATATTCAAAAATTGTATGATTTTGCAGTCAAAGACATTTTTACCATAGAGAAAGTGAAAAAATAGATTTTCTTTACCCATTTTAGTATGGGCTAGGCCACTGTAGTGTTTGATAGAAGAATTTATTATAAAATCCTGAGAAAGCCTAAAAGAGCCATTGGGGATTGGGCATGTATCAAGCTAAATCAGATATTTTGTATGCTAAAGACTGCTTACACACTTGCTGTTTTTCTCCTTCCATCCACCAATGCACATTTTATAGGAACATGCTATTAGATTCTGACCAATCAGGTTACTACAGGATGGGTGAAAAGTAACTAGGCATTAACCATTGGTAATAAAGTCCAAATTTACATGTATATAATACATTTATTGCAAACAATTGTACATGTACTTTATTATATAGGAAAATGAAAGTAGAACTTTAAATTGCAAAGTAGGCGCTGGTGGTGTCAACCAGTTTAGTCAGATGGCCGGGAAGGGGATGTACAGTCTTCTGAAGGAAGTCATTTTGGATATTGCTAAGAACAGGAAAAAAAATCACATGGAGTGAGATTGGGACTTCTAGGAGGTACTTCATGAGGTCTGTTTTCATCATGACTCCAGTGATACTACAGGTTCTATAGCCATTGAATATTGCCTAGTTAATATTCACCCACCCTGTGGTTTGGGGTAAAGTCTGGAAAACAGACATGAAGAATAAAGTATGGGTAAAAAGATGAGTTTAGTGACCCAAAATGAAGAGATTTTTCGACATATTTTACATTTTATAACAGAAAATGTAATGTCATTTTCAGCCAACAAGTGCAGCAATTTCATTCATTCATTCATTCATTTTCTATACCGCTTAATCCTGTGTTCAGGGTCGCGGGGGACCTGGAGCCTATCCCAGGAGACTCAGGGCACTAGGCGGGGTACACCCTGGACAGGGTGCCAATCCATCGCAGGGCACACACACATACACACACTCACACACCCAATCACACACTACGGGCAATTTAGGAACGCCAATTAGCCTAACCGGCATATCTTTGGACTGTGGGAGGAAACCGGAGTACCTGGAGGAAACCCACCAAGCACGGGGAGAACATGCAAACTCCGAACCCAGACACTGGAGGTGCAAGGCAACAGTGCTCTAGTGTTCTTATGCTGCAGTGTATTTTTTGGGGACACTTTTTTATTTGTAAGTGATTTAATGTT
The DNA here is from genome assembly GCA_030522415.1 of Channallabes apus. Classification (NCBI taxonomy): domain Eukaryota; kingdom Metazoa; phylum Chordata; class Actinopteri; order Siluriformes; family Clariidae; genus Channallabes; species Channallabes apus. The sequence goes on from CM060106.1 coordinate 4,977,750, forward strand.
GCACTATAATGGTGGCTGCATAAATTCTCTTTAACTTAAAAAATATATATATTTATCTTTACATAGAAGGCTAAGAACTTCTTCACTGCCACAATGCATCAAAATGCATTTATTCTTATAAAAAGTCGGTACTAGTTAGATGATTATGATAAAGTTATAGTGGTTGCATTGGTCTATTTTTAATATCTTACATTAGCCAGAAATTTGTTTGTAAAAAAAAAAAAACTTAATAAAATGCAAGGGGTAAAATCGCACTATATTATAATATTATTTAACCAAATAACAACTAATGTTATATGTTTTTGCTATTTAATTTGGTTAGATGTGTTATATATCAATATGAACAAAAATCTAAATCGAATTGGTGCATGCAGTAAAATACGGTTGTTTAACCTGGAGAAAGATGACCTCAGAACACCACAGGGATGATAGGAAATATGCATTCATATTCACAGACTCTCATTAATCTGTGAATACCAGTATACATACAAAGCAAACTTTATGGTCATCATCTTTTCTTTTTCTCTCTATAATAGAAGCATATAACACATCAAACACACTAAGCACACTGCTTGGCCATCTCATTTTCCTACAAAATTGATGTGTAGGTCAGAATATCTCAATTATCACACTCCTGTCACTGCTCAGAATGCCACCCCCCAACCTCCCTCCACCTGCCGTGACTTTTATTGCTTCATTAGTGAACGCCACATGCTATAGTGCACACCCCCTTCACATCACTAACGCTGATCAGTGGGCATACGAGGGTGGAGACAGATCCATACACACTCGCTGCTTTACACACATTTACAGCATTACCAACTCACTTACATACAAACTGCCCACACTATTTACTATACTGAGGTAGTTTCAGGCTAAAATACAAAAACTTAGTTATTATACAAATTATATGAACATTTCATTTCACTTCATTTCACTTTTGCATGTGATTAGTTAAGCATTCAGTTTGTATTTGATCTCATTCTACCTTAATCATTTTAATAGTTCATAGATAATACATAACTTAATACATATCTCCGCCCCCAAAGCTTACCTTTGTTAGCTTTGCTTGCATAAACAATGATGTGTAAATTGCATTTGCAGAATGTTTCAATCATAGGAATTTTGTGCATGGACTATGTGAGAGGCAAAAAAGTCCTAAATGTGAGAATTAAGGTTTCAGGTGTGTTCTAAGTCAGGATGCAACATACAAAATTAACTGTTGCTTTACTTTTTTATTTATTCATTATCAGGGCTTGCCTAAGTGAGAGTACAGCCTGGACGCAGTCCATCATAGGATACCTACATACATCTATTTACAACTAGTATGACTAGCAGAGGTGGAAAGAGTAATAAAATTTTGTACTCAAGTACAAGTACTGTTACTTCAGTGAAATTTTACTTAAGTACAAGTAAAGTTACCATTATAAAAATCTACTCATTATATAATAAGTAATAAGTAGCTCATTAAAAAATTTACTCAGAGTAAAAGTTACCGAGTCACTTTTTTATTTTTTTAACAGCGGGGTTGGGATGAGGCATTCTAGCGTAGTTAAAAAAAAGATGAGCAGATATAAATCTCAAACTCGTTGTTTTTAACTGAAGGAACACCTTTGCATAATAAAGCTGTTGTCTTTCTTGTGCTTGAAAATCAAAGTGGTCACTTAAATATGGTGTTACGTCCCAGTCTAGGGCCATACAGCAAAAGAATGGTTCAGGGTTCTATTTTAAACTGTATGGAAATGGTGGTATATGGCAGAAAGAACTAGATCCAATCATTAACTGATGAAATAATGAGGTTTGTATATACAAACACACACACACACACACACCAGGAGGAGGATCAGATTCAGGATGGACCCAGGCCAAAATAATAAACAAAATGGTATTTATATTTAGTAGCTAGATTACCTGCAAAAAAAAAAAAAAAAACCACGCAAACAAAAATACAGGTACCTTCCCGGACTCCCTAAACCAAAAACAGTGAAATTATCTACAAATATATACAAAGACCAACCAAACCAAAGGGACAAAGCAATAATCAAAGTCAATTGGAGGCAAAAAGTCAAAATCAGAATACACAACCAAATATCAAAACGGCAAAATCACAACCTCTTTCCTCTTTCCCGCGTCTCTCCGGTTTATATTTGGTCGCGCTAGTCGATGACGTCACTCTCAGGGCGGAAGCGACCGTATGGAAGGTCAGGTAGCTGCCGATGTCAGAAAACCTGGAGTGGAGTCTGGAGCGGCGCGCGACCAGGACATGATACACACACGCGAGCGCAAAAGCATAATATTTGTATTATTTTAGAATTTCCATTAATTAATTTTTTTACTCAGTAGCGAATATGATTTAAAATGTAGCGAATTACAATACTTCAAACAAAACGTACTTAAGTAAAAGTAAAATTACAGATTTTAAAAACTACTTTAAAAAGTAGAAATACACAAAAAAAAACTACTCAATTACAGTAACGCGAGTAAATGTAATTCGTTACTTTCCACCTCTGATGACTAGGCCATCTAAATGGATAATTTTGGGAGGTGGGAAGAAACCAGAGAACATGGAAAACCCACATGGACCAGGAACTGAAGATCAGGATTAAACCAAGGACTCTGAAGATGTAGGTGAGTAACATTTACATTTATGGCATTTGACAGACATCCTTATCCAGAGCGACTTACATTTTTATTACATAAAAATCTGAGCAGTTAAGGATTAAGGGCCTTGCTCAAGGGCCCAACAGCAGCAACTTTGTTGGGTCACTTTCTAGGCTGATAACTCTACGAGCAGAACTTCTCGTCTGCGGCAGAGGTAGGTTTTGGTCTCGTCCTCCTGGGACGGCCTTCATGAGAGACAGTTTCATTATGGTGCTTGACGGATTTTGCAAATGCACTTGACAATACTGTTCTTGCAGGAACTATTACAGAAAGGCCGACCTCTGTGTCTTAAAATAACAACTAACTGTTGTTTTTGTTGTTGTTACGTAATTACCTAATTCCATATGTGTTATTTTATAGTTTTGAAATCCCCAGTATTGTTATAGAATGTAGAAAATAAATCACTAAACAAAAGCAAAGAAATTTGCAAGTGTTCTAAAACTTTTGAACGGTAGTGTATATCGATTGCAGTGATTTATTTTCGTCCAAATTAAACATGGTGGACTGAACCATGATTCCACACAAGAAGAACTTCACATTTACAATAGCATGGTATATTATTAGCAATAGCATGCAATATATATGTGTATATACAGTATATATATATATATATATATATATATATATATATATATATATATATATATATATATATACACAGTGTATATTGTTAATAATACAGCATATTATTGTAAATGTCTTTTTTTTGCAAAGTTAGCAAAGGACTAGTGAGACATTTCATACCTAAAAAGATTGACGATGAACAAGCTAGCCATGTTTCTTTCTCAGGCTCAAGGTTGTAACAATCTGCTCCCTCATCATAGGTGAATACCTGGTGTTATGTGTATAATCAGGATCTCCCACATGACCCCATGTATATGAACTGTGTTGGTATTTCTGGACTCCCGGATTCAGATCCCTGTGCGCGTACATGTGTGTGTGTGTATGTGTGAGGCAGAGAGAGCGTAGGGGAGGACTGTCGAGAATAAGACCCCAGCAAATGCTCATTAGAGTTGACCTTGGCACCAGGAGCTTGCGTTTGATGGATCGGGTACAGGGCCAAACAAGCCCCCGGGGAGCCATGATCTTATCTCTTATTGTACACACACCTCCCTCCTGCTGACCCTTTCCCCGCTCGCTCACACTGCACAGCTCTGCACGCATCACAGGCAGAATAAATCTGTGTCTGACAGAGAGAGAGAGAGAGAGAGAGAGAGAGAGAGAGGCACAGGATAGAGAGCAAGAGAGAAAGAGGATGAGAATGAATGAGGCGGCAAGAGAGAAACACACACAGGGGGCCCAGAAAAACCAACAGCTCACCGAGGTGTCATTAGCTACATAAGTCAGCTGTGCTCGATGTGGGCTGGAGAACAAGATGGAAAGGGCCTAGGGTGGAATTCAAAGATACGAAGAGGTGATGATGTGATCAGTTGACGAGTCCTTAAACGAACTTTGTGTTCCATGAGACTCATGATGAGTTTGTTTCCTGTCTTAGCCATCTCTCTGCTGCTCAAATATGAGTATCCTTCTCCTCTGCTCAAATCCTCCCCCGTATATCTGCAATGGCACCCAGTCAGAGGACAGGCAGCGATCAGAGGCATGAGGCAATATCCACCTGCAGGGAGGAAAACTTAAACACATGAGCTCCTCACAAAGCTTTCAGAAATGTAGACATCCTCTTATTCCCTCCTGCTGAACTTGAATGAAAAGCTTTCTCCGGGTCTCTAATAGAGCAGCAGGGGACAATTTCGCTATTAAGCATATTTATTTTACACAAAGTGCCTTCAATGATGCATGTGACGTAACAGTATACCCAGTTGAACGATGATGTAACGAAAAACCCGCATTACACAATGAGCGCAAAAGAAGTTCTAATCTATGCCAGTTTGCTGCAGGAAATTAGCACAGGTAACATTCAGTTTGGTAAAATAGCCCATGGCCTTTATGACACCATCCTTACTTTTTTTTTTCTTTATTTTTACACCACTTTCATTGAATTTAGTCATTGCCAACTTCCTCCCACTTCTTTTCTATTGCACAGCCGTTACGAATCAGGGATGGCACAGGCTAACAGATGCTTTCTCTGGGATTTGACACGTGAAGTCAGCTACTGCATGCCTACAGGGAAACGCATGCGCACTTCTTGATCTATCTGGCTTTTTTGAGACCTCCCTGATCATTCCTTCTATTTAAAAAAGGCATGAACCCACGAGAAAGTATTGGGCGGACAGTTATTGATCTTTCAGTGTCTTGCAAAGATCACTTGTTCATCCAGGTTTCTGTGAAGCCCCCAGAGGTTTGTTAGAGAACATTAGTGAACAAACAGCATCATGAAGCCGAAGGAACACACCAGACAGGTCAGGGATGAATTTGAGGAGAAGTTTAAGGCAGGGTTAGGTTATAAAAAAATATCCCAAGCTTTAAACATCTCACGGAGTGCTGTTCAATCCATCATCCGAAAATGGAAAGTGTATGGCACAACTGCAAACCTACCAAGACATGGCCGTCCACCTAAACTGGCAGGCCGGGCAAGGAGAGCATTAATCAGAGAAAAAGTGAAAAGTGGCTGATGGTAACTCTGGAGGAGCTGCAGAGATGCACAGGTCAGGTGGAAGGCTAAACTATTAGTCGTGCATTCCATAAATTTGCTCTTTAAATTGGCCTTGGTGACAACAAACATGTAGAAGAAACATTTGGTCAAAATTGGCCAACTTTTTGCCTTAAATGGAACTAACGCTGCACAACACCCTGAACACAACGTTCAGGTTGTGAAACATGATGGTGGCAGCATCATGTTGTGGGGATGCTTTTCTTTAACCGGGACAGAGAAGCTGGTCAGAGGTGATGGGTGAAGATGGATGGAGCCAACTGAGCTTGACCTATTTTGCCAAGAAGTATGGGCAAACATTATACTCTTGATATGTGCAAAGCCAGTAGAGACATACCTCAAAAAGTGCAAAATATTTGACTGTGACAGGATGAAAAGGGATGAACCTCAGCAGCAACCTCATTTCCCCTCTCATCTGTTTCAACCATTCAGCATCAGCAGTATACTAATCACTTGCCCGATCATCTGTCATCATCTGCACCTGTCATGCCTTATGCTTGATGCTTTTTTAATGCTCGAATGATTCATAGAACACCGTGTGGCTTAACAACAACAAAAAACATTAATCTGAAACTGCTTAGGTACAAGGACTGGACTGAAAATGAGGGCCAAATATGAGAGCCAAAAAGTCCTTCGGGAAGCCTGGAGAACGATTCCTCAAGACTACATTAAAAATATAAGCACGTCTGGCTTCTTGGAAGCGAAATATGAAGAAATGCGGGGCTGGTTCAGGACTTTTACACAGTACTATACAGTATATGAGGGTGAAAACTACTTCAACATTTATTTATTGGGTCTTACAGGTCCTTGAGGATCTCAGTCCTGAAAAATATCTCTAGATCAATGCTCTTTCCGATCATGGCACCTAAGCAGCCAATTTGTGGTAACAATACATTGCATTTTCCAAGTAGATATACTATAATAAAACAAGTACTATAATAAATAATTTTGGCAACAGGTCTCTTCGGTATACATGAACCTGCTGAGATCTATGATTAGCTATTATTACAGAATGAAATATAATTGTAATCCAGTAAGGAGGGTCATTGATGATCTCTTGAAGCCGTAGCCATATATGGCTACAGTATTGATTGAGTGATCCATTCATTCATCTTTTATACCATCTTCTATGCCTGAAGCCTATCCCAGGAGACTTTGTGTATGAGGCAGGGGGTACACCATGGACATGGTGCCAATCCATCACAGGGTACACACGTGTACTACAGGCAATTTGGGAAGACCTATTAACCTAATCTACATGTCTTTGGAAGGTGAGAGGAAACTGGAGTACACAGAGGAAACCCACCAAGCACAGGGAGAACATGCAAACTCCATGCACACGGCTCCGAGGTGAAAATCGAACCCTCAACCCTTTAGGCCACAGTGTTAACTCATGTCTACAACACTGATGATATGTAAATTATTGATCTTGTAGCAGAAACGAATTCAGCCAACCATTTATGTTTAAATTCTCCCGCTGCGAGAAAAAGATATTTTTCCTTGTAGGTGCACATTTGTTCTATGTGTCTCGAGGAGTTAGTCGTCTTTGACACAGCTATTTGGCCCGTATGTCAGGTAATACGTCCACCTAGGGCCAGGTGGGAGTCTCATGTGTGTGTGTGTGTGTGTGCTGGTGGCAGGACTTGGGATAGCCATTAGACCACCGCTCAGAGAAAGGAAGCACAGATGCCAAGCATAGGTCATTTTACTGATGGAGTCAGCCAGCTGCTGACTTGGGGTCAGTGACTCCTGTGAGAACTCAGTGTGTATTTGCTTGGGTCAGTGTGTATGGTGTGTGTGTGTGAGAGAGAGAGAGAGAGAGAGAGAGAGAGGAAGAGAGAGAACAGATATACTTGGGCAATACACATTATTTATAACAGAAGCACGACCCGTTGTCTTTGTGTGGACCTACCGTAAAGGGACTCAAATACTTTCTATTCTCTCAATATTCATATAAAAAAAAAACAACAGCATGTATTGTATAAGGCAGGACAGGTTGCCATTGGTGAGACGGATCCCTCCTCCCAAAATCTCATTCCTCTCAATGCCCCCTTCCTGTCTGACTCCTAACGCCTGGGTGGGCTTGATGTCTTTCCTGTGTGAGGTACCACTTGGAGCCTGGCTTGACAGTTGGGAACGGATACGACGCATGGATGTTGCTGTAATTGCATCTGGTTGCATCATGAAAAAGTAATAATTCACTGTCAAGGATGTCAAGGTGTCAGCGTTCAGCAGAACTGATAAGTTGTCAGCGACGGAAAGAGTTTAAGCCTCTTTCCAAAGTCAAGCCCTGGAAAGCTGTAGGAAATAGAGTGGAAGATGTTCAGATAAGGAATGTGTGTTCATTACTTTCCTCTTATATTACGCATGAGATAGATGATGTACATGCCATGTGGAACGGACTGGGCCATTTTGGTTGTAAACTCCTCTTGCCATTTAAGTGGTATTTTATGAAATCAACAGACAAAGGAAGACATAAACCTAGTCTTTTTGTGGCCAAAGGTTTAATTTGGGTCTAAAATGATCATCTAAATATGTTAAACTGAAGTAATTATAGGGGATTAATGGTAACAATGGTAACGTTGCCATGCATATGAATGCTACAGTATGACCATTAGGATATAGCTTCCATGCAAGCTTCTCGCTGTACTGCATCTCAGCACCAATAAGTACACACTCTCAGAATATTCTCAGCCAGGGCTCGAGTTTGAGGAGTGATGCAACAGCTGCCTTGCCGTTGGTTAAAGAAAGTTCACGAAATTCATTGGAAGCTGATTTAGCTCGGTGTTTAATACACCATTGTTTAAACCTCCAATTCCAATTAACCACTATTTATAGCCAAATGACGAAACTTGAGCAATAACCTGTAAAATAAACTGCGGAGATTTTCATGCATAGTATTAACCGCAGGACTCATTTTCCTAGCAGTGAGATCAGACGATCGCTTGGGTCACTTGTGAGTCTTGTGATAGCACACTGCATGCACTTTCCTCTGACATTTTCACAAGTAAATTTCAACCAGCTGGCTCTCACCTCCTTCTGTGCATCATCTGTTCACCATTCCTCAGTTCAGCTTCTTCTGAAGAACAGGCTCAAAGTCTCATCCTTTAACTAAACAGTCACTGCGAGAGGCGGGAAAGTGGCGAGATTCTAACGACTGCCGTTCGAAAGAGATTATGAGCTTCGGAAAGCCCAGGGATTGATCCCATTGTATTTTAATGAAGTGCTTATGGACTCGCTTAGACATGCAAAGAGAGAGAGAGAAAAAAAAAAAAAGACTGGCGAGTTACAGCAGGATTGACTCCTCTCTTCATAATGGAGAAGAGTTTGCAAAGGGAGGATTGTGGGGGTCTTTTTTGGTTCCCAGAATCCAAGAGAATGCCCGAATGTCATGATATCCACAACTGTCCGTCATCTTTTCACTCACTTTTCTCACACTTTTCCCTCTTTCACTGGTTTGTGTACGCTTTGGATTGCGCGCACAAGAAGATTAGCCGACCTTATGGTCACTGCGGTGACCTTGTCGCGCAATAGAGACGCGCAGAGGCCCACAAACGGAAAACAAAGCGGGCACACACACGGAGACGCAGAAAATGCGCAGTACCAACAAACACTTTCTTTCAGGATATTCCCAGAAGCTTCCCTTCGTGCCTTTGTGATTAAGCTTTCTGCTGCCCCTGTGTGGCAGGGTTCATCCGTGCCTCCAGAGCAGCACACAAAGGCCTCAGTGTCCTAGGGTGTGTTCCTTCTTCCATCTAGCCTAAAAACACTACTAACCCACGTATCCCATGAGACCCGGCTGTAATTAAGCACATGTGCTCATTAGCAGCCTGTCCTTCTTTCTTTTCACTCACCTTTGCCTATACCGTTCTATTTCTTGTCCTCTCTTGTTCCATCCCCCTCCTTCTCTCTATGGTTTGTCAGATGAAGCGATTGCCTCCTCCTCCCACCCCCAGTGGCATTTCACTATTCTCATTTGCATGTACATGCCCTCGCTGTGTGGCCAGCGAGCCATTGAGATTGATCAACAACGCAGCGGCATGTTTTATTACATGTCAGTCAGAGGCAGGGACCATACGCAGTGGGCATACACGCAGGCGTGCATACGCATGTGTCCCCAGGCTGGCATGTATAGAATATACGTGCAGACGTATTCCTCCTAACCTATATAGTTTAGCTATGCTTGAATTACAAAAGACGTATTAACCTTCAATTGGAATGACGGAAGCCCATGCTTACTAATACTAGAAGGTGGCATATGGGCATCCAAAACAACCACAGTCCCTAATGATATCTGTCATGAATAGTCTAAATACCTTGATACTTGAGACAAATCTTCTAGCTCCAGGGTGCCTGGTGTGATCACAGTAAACCTAACCAGACTGACGAGGAACTGATACCGAAGAGGAATGATAGAATTATACAGTATATTCCAACTAGCTGAAATTCCCATCGTTGATGGGAAAAGAGTTTGTAGAAATAGTTAATGTACCTTTAATGTAATCATGATATTATTATTTCAGGGTGAAGCCCACGTACATGTCCACTTGGAGTTATTATTGCATTAATAACTGTACCCAAGTTTTTAATACAAAGAAACTTTTTTCATAAGGTTGAGTGTCTTTGGCGGCACGATGGTGTAGTGGTTAGCACTGTCGCCTTGCACCTCCAGGGTCCGGGTTCGATTCCCGTCCAGGCTTGATTCCCGCCTCTGTGTGCATGGAGTTTGCATGTTCTCCCCATGCTTGGTGGGTTTCCTCCGGGTACTCCGGTTTCCTCCCACAGTCCAAAGACATGCAGATTAGGCTAATTGGCGTTCCCAAAATTGACCATAGTGTGTGAATGTGTGTGTGTGTGTGTGCCCTGCGATGGATTGACACGCTGTCCAGGGTGTACCCTGCCTCGTGCCCAGAGTCTCCTGGGATAGGCTCCAGGTCCCCGCAACCCTAAATACAGGATAAAGCGGTATAGAAAATGAATGAATGAATGAGTTTCTTTGTTTACGCCTTGTTTACGCCAAGTTGTACTTCTTTCCTTGTTAGCCAAATACCCTCCCTGTTCGGTAATCGGAGAGTGAATCTCAGATGACAAATCGAAAAAGTAGATTGGATAAAGATCAAATTTCATCTTAAAAAATAACTCCAGCATGTTACAATTCACTTATACCACTTCAGTGCAGTTATTTCAGCGGTAAACTAATCCCAGTAAAAATATTTAGTTTAGCTTTTCTAATTAATCTATTGGTACAGGTGTTTGTTTACATTGAGCAAGTAGCTTATTAGTAGCTTTTTAAATGTAGATTATTAAGTTCACACCATCGCGTTGATTCAACATTTTGATTTCACTTATGGTGCAGGTTAAACTTCAGGCACGTATCTAAGTACAGTACAGCAAATGTTTCATTAAATTCTGTCCAGCCAGTTTTGTGATGTTGAACAAATGAACAAATTCTGGCTGGACAGATTCATAGACAGACAAATATACAGACAGATAGACAGACAGACTGTCTGTGAAGCTTTTCCAAATGTCTGTTCTGACCAATGTACAGACAAAACATAGATAGATTACTATATATAGATAAATGTTAAAATTTTTTTAAAGTTCTAAGTTATAATATAAGTTATTGTGTATTTGTTAAATGGAAGGAGAATTTGAATAGAAATTTATTTGATGACTCTGAGCAAAAGCTGTAGCTCTTGGTTTCTTAGAATCAGTCAAAAGTTTGGACACACTTTCTAATGGTTTTTCCTGATAGTCTACACTGTGAAACAATGCTGAAGGCCTCTAAAAATATTCAGTAATCTTTGTAAAGTCTCCACAATGACTAGGCGCTGTTAATTGGTGATTTCTGAGGCTATGTGAGCATATCTGAGTCTGAAAGGTATATCACCCCAGGTTTAACCCATTCATACACACAATCTGACGGTTCAAAGCACAGCACTGACATGTGCACGGAAACATGTCCTGTAGATCAAATCTGTGATCAAGAAGAGCTTAACCAGAACTGCTCCAAAATGGCATAATTCAGCTTGAGGTCCTGGTTCCAGTCCATTTTCACCAGCTGGAACTCAAAGTAAGGTGAATGCATTATACATTTGGCAAAAGTCTTGTTACATTACCTTTTTCTACTTAACCGTGTTAGTTGATATCAAACTTATCGAAACATGAGAAGTCTTTGTTTTGAAGGACAGATGCAAAATGCTACAGACACCGAAAAACAGTTGGTGAGACTTCTTGTAAGTTCAGACTTTCTTCACTCCATTAGCAGCTAACATTATGCTGGTAGTAAAAAACTGAGAATGCTACTCCATTTCACAAGATATGATGCTAGCTATAACCTTTTATAGCTTGCAATATAACAACTGTTTGCTTTGCATTTTGCATTTTATGTCCAAAGAGTTAATTTGTCTTTTTTTCCCCCTATTTTGCCACCCCAATAAATAATCAAAACTCATTAGACCTTACATGGCAACCCCATTTTAAATGAAACATCATGTCTTACGATAAAGATCTTCAGGGTCTTCATTAATTGGATCACATTGGACAGTGTTGGAGAATATGGCGACTGGATGCTCTCGATTGACCTGATACTCGTGCATGGGTCAAGGTCTCCAGGATGAGTGTTGAGGGCTACATTATAGTTGTCTTGACCTCAAAGCAAGTTTATAGCAATTATATTGAGCAAGAGATGATATCAAAAAGTCCTGGCCTTTATTCAACATGTCTAAGGATGAACTTCTTACAGAAAAGCCGTGTTACATTTTACATTAGAAGTTTGTACGTAATGCCTAAAGTTCATTTGTTTTTCACACATTCTTTACATATGGTAACGATATAATACATCTAACACACTGATATGAGATCATCTTTATCTCTACTATATGTATTTTTACTTTAAATTTTCGCAATTTATTTATTCACACATGAATATTTTTTTTGCACAATTCATTTATTAGTTTTGTAATTTGATTCATATATGATTACATATAATATATACAGTATGACCTTGTGGGATCATATGCTCTTCATGCTTCATGTACACAATCAATCATGTGTAAATGCTCGTTGTGTCTTTGGCCACATTTCCTCTTGGCTGTTCTGCGAAATACTGCTTTGGCATGCCTGCAGTTCAGCACACCCACCAATAATAACTTCACAATCTGTGTGGATAAACCTACAAATGGCTCCTGGAGATGACAGTGTTCTGCTTATTATTCTTTTTTGCTTCCTCCTTCTTGAGGAAACAGTTTTTGAAGACTTTGTCATAGCCTAGCCCGCTGTGTCTCAGACAGCTGCAGAGGCCGATGGGTATTAATATGCACAAACCGGAGGGCACGGAACAAAGTGCTGATAATGAAGTGCGGAGGTTTGGAGGCGTGTGGAGCTTAAGAGCAGCCACGGGGGAGTCAGCACATGGTTAGCCATATGCCTCTGAAAACAGAGCAGCCTCCTTTGGGAGAGCAAGGAAAAGCATGTACACACTCTCTTGTACACTTTGGCAATTCCTTCCCTTTAGCTCTGTCTCATTCTCTCTCACTCCCTCCCCTGTCTCACGTTCCATCTCTCTGCCCTCCTGCAGTAGCACTCGTCTCAGAGATGTTCATCCTGGACCTGTCTATATGGCTTTTTTTTTTTCAGGTGAATGGAGGTGATCTAGATCGGATTGATACAGGGACTCCAAACATAGCCTCGAGCAGTGCAGGGCTATACCCCTGTGGTGTGTGCAGAAATGTGGAGGCATAGGCCATGATCCAGAGAATGTTATTTTACAGGGATACAGAAAGCTTCAGGAGGAAGGGAAAGAGAAAGAAAGAGAGACATAGAGACATATAGACAGTGATACGATGGCAATCTGTAGTGCAGCACAGACAGAAAGGATGAGGAAGGGATTGTTCTCTTTTATTTCTCATCCTAGCCCACCAGGCCGCTGAATCCCTGCCGTCCCCGGAGACGGCGTGCGAGTAATCCAGGCTGCGCCTTCCTCTTACACAAACGCCAGGATCAGCCCTCCTCACACAAGTAATTAGAAGATAATGGGGAGTAATGCGGCCCGATCTGTCCCCATTACCTCCTGGTGCTGCTATCACAGCGCCATCTGATGCCTGATCCAGGTACGGCAGATCTCAATTAATCTAGCTTTTGCCTTTCCTTAATCCATCAGCCTTGTGAGTGTAGGGAAAGAGAGCAAAAGTTAGTACATGCAGCACTTGTGTGCAAATCTGCATTAAAGAGGAAAAATGGCCTTGTAGCATTTCTTCGTACGCATGCACTTGCACATGGATGGTTTGATCTCTGCGTGTTCGCGTCTTACGTTATAGCTGATAATGTGCATTCTCCAGCTGTCCTCATGCAGCACCAATCTGCCTTTGTGTGCCAAGGATAACTGTGAGCTATAAGCGTCTCGGTTTCAGTCTGTGCCTGTTGACGTATAACAAGCCTTTGCATCATCATATTAGCATAACTAGAGACAACTTTTAATGCAAATATCCGTGGGTAAAATCTAGGTTGGGTTAATGGAGCACCCAGAAACCTGGAAGAAACGGCAGGTTTTAATTACCCGACAGGTCAAATGACCTATTTCCAAACGATACCGATTATTACCACATAATCCATGTGTTTTCTTTTTAAAATTTTTATGTACAGTTATTTAAAGCTAGCGGTTATGAAATTCACACCGGAAGAATAATAAAGCTGTTCCTCGTCCATGTCTGTTCGGACCCTCAGGCTCGACGTAAACAAGGGTCTTCTTCCTCAGAACAGACGTTACAGATCCACCAGAAGAGAACTGAGCTCTACCAGGTCTTCTTGTGGCAGGAGAACTTGTCTGCCCCAACTTTATCTATAAAAATTTAAGCACCACTGTACTCAAGAACATCTCCAAGGTAACTTTTACAAGTCAAGCCCAAGACTATAGATCACAAAACAGAACAGAAAACATCTTTTTTTTTTTATTGTTTTTTTTTCTTGACTTTATTGAAATATTCTTTATGGTGTACAGACCCAGGACTATACTGAAAATGCTGGTTGAGCAAAAAAAGCGAAAAATTATATAAATATATATTTGTTAAAAGTCTGGAATTTGGTTATCTTGATCATGACTTTATTTTGAGACAAGAAAAGTCATGTGAAAGACCATTTCATGAGCCTGACATAAACAAGGAGAATACACTTTGCTATCTTTGTGCTCCCTAAGAACCGTGTATTCTAATTCCAGCCACATCGTGACCTCCTCATTCTCATCACTAACCTTTTCAGGCTCCCTGCGCACAACTAAAACAATGTCAACCTCTGTCCGAACACACTAATGCACTACTTCTCTTCCCCGCCTCCTCACTCTATTGGACTAATTTACTCTAGCCGTAAACCTGGCTCTTTATTGAGATGCTAACTCCCTTTATGAGCCCCTAATCCTGTAGCACGGGGGATAATTTATAGGGCATTTACATGAGGAACGCCAGCTAATTGGGGCATGTGTCTGAATAAGCTTGCACCACGCCTCTGTACTACTGATGAGCTTTCGCTACGAGTGACATCATCCACCTCTCCTCCTCAACTATCATAATAACGATGCCTTTTATAGATCTTGCTTAAAACTTGTATTCACAGCTATGCTGCTTTGATTAATAGGTCTCTCAAAGCCCTTGTGTTGTGCTGCTGAGTGTGTCTGTGTGTGTGTTTGTGTGCGCTCTGGTCAAATAAATGCTTGACCTAGTTGTGAGCTCTGCATGCCGTCCACTTGGTGCGACTAAAATTGCCACCAAAGCTGCTGGAGTCACTGGTGATAAAAACAGAAAACTCAAAGAGTTATCCTAAAGCTTAAATATGGTCCATATTTGCTGTGGACGGTGACTGGATGCGATATGTAGACATTGGAGTTGAATGAGGCTCAGAAGGCCCCCTTGAGTTTGATTGAACATCTCCAGTCCTCATGCAGCTGTCACCTTTGGCTAACTGCCACGCATGAAGCTGGAAAAGTCTGGCCTGAGAGTTGGGAATCTGCACCTCTCAAGCGCTGACCTCTGAACCTGTCTTGGCCTCCGTGTTGCTCTCCGCTGGCTAAGTGGCCCTCCGTGTCAGCTGACCTGTAGCTATTCTCTTCAGGCTCAATAGAAGGAATCTGCGTTCAGCTCCACATGAAGGAACCAAACCCACCCCCTTCCTTTACCTCTCACCATCTCCTCTCTCTCTCTCATTTCCATCCGCTCGTTTTTTATAGCTTCACGGTTATAGATTAGGCTTTGTCTGCCTGTGCGTGTACCTGCGCCGGTCCCAGCTGCTCCTCATTAATAACCGGGCCTGCAGCAGCCACGCATGCATACACCACCACGGTACTTTATCCCACTGAAGTGGTGTTAGCTTTCGGGTGTGTGTGGGAACGGGCCGGAAAAGGCAACACATGAGAGAACCGAGAGAACATTCACCATATTGGGTGTACGTGCTAAACATAGTGTTTTTACTGTGTGATTAGTGGAGTTAGCATGCTAATGATGCTTGAGTGGTGTTAGCTGGTGGCTGGAGCTGGTGCAGACGGGCTCTATTGTAGGACTCGGTGACCAGAACAGAAGCCCTGAAATCTGTTGCCCTGATCTTCACTTTAGGAGCCAGAGGGGAATAAAGGCGTGGAAATAGGATTTATTTAGCACGCCTCATCAAAAGGGAATTAGCATGGTCCACGAGGAGAGACAGGGGACTGGAACACAATGAAGGGATAAAGCAGGGAACGGTGAGATAAGCTGCTGTTGCTTCTCTTCAGATATGGGTGTGTCTAAGCTGCATTGGTGAGGTTCCCTAAAGTGTAGGGGAACCTTGCATGAGACAGGATTCTATGACAACATGTCACTTATAGATACCTGGGGTAATTAATTTTTTTACAATGAAAATGCTCAATAGCTTTGCCTGTAATTCGAGCACTTCATTTGCAGAACTTGTTAAGTACCTACAGGGGAAAATAATTGTTAAATTCAGTATAATATTGGGCATTTTGATGTAGGAAAATAATCAACGACAGGTTGAGGTGAGATGGCAGTTATCATTTTAGAGTTGATTAGATCTCTAACGAGAGTTTTGGAAGAGTATTATTGTTTTTTTTTATTATTATTGCTTTGTATCACAGAAATATGCAACAATTAGAAATTGTTATACATTTATTTAATTAATTTATTAGTATATTTTATCTGCTAATATAAGTCAAACTGAGACTTATGATGAAATTTCTAGTGAATGAAGGAATAAAACCTATTTACATTTACAGAAGACTTCAAGCAAAGCACGGTGATGAGACACTTTTACGACTGTCATAATGAGACAGTTAAATCTTTGAATGGTGCAAACATATCAACGAAGGCAGTACGTCCGAGAAATTACGATTCCTAACGAATTGAAGTCTAATCATTGCAGTATCCAAGCGCTAGTGAAACACTGGAATAAGTGCATTATAGGAATTATATAGAGAAATAAATGTGGTTTTGCTTTTCTTTCTACATAACTGTGTTCTGTTATTCTGCACATGCAGTCCAGGTTTGATTTGAACGCCTGGTTTGATTTGGTCATTTTGTCATATTTCTGAAAAACCTATATCACTCTAGCCTGAGGGTCACCATATCAGTGATTAGTTATTTGTGGTTATCCATTAACATGGACTTTCCGCAATACAAGACGCTGTTTGATTTGTTGCTACAAATGATAACGAATTAGAAGCTAGATTTACCAGCTGACCAATCAGAATGCGGCATGGCAGTCCTCATGACTGTCCTCCTATTCCCCTCTTAAAACATCCAGTACATTTTCTATATCTGTTACATCATACCATATATTTCATTTCTTGGTTCCTCCTGCTTTTTTAGGCTCTCAAGGTACATAAGGCCAACTAAAATGATAACCCAGTTTGTGAATCGTCCTTTTCTCCCTTTCCACCCTTTATTTCCACACAGGGTCTGAATTCCTTTATGTCTTTTCTATTTAATACATTTAAACCCCTGATGATAAGTTGATATCTAAATAATTAATAGACCTTGAGTTTGCTCTGGTGTTTATTTGATAAAACTCCTCATTAATAAAAGCTGCTGTTGGTGCAATACAAGCTCCGCTGGTTTAGGTTCCTATGTTCTATTAATACCCACATGCTTTTTCCTTCACACCATGATTTTATAGCTTTGGTCCAGTTTTACTTTCACCAGGAGATCATTTCAATATACACTGTCTAGACAAAAAACAAATCATTGTTTCGATAAGGTCAAATTCTAAAACTATTTATTGAATTCCAGAGAGATGGTTAGGCATGAACAGAAAGGTATGAACAGAAAAAGTAATGCACCAACCACGCATTGTGCTCACTGTACACTGTGTTACTGCAGATTGTTGTAGATTACTATGAAAAACATCCTACTAAAAAAATCAAGATAAGAAAAAAAATCTCAGTCATTGTCACTGGATATATTCCGCCTTTCAGCGCTAAATATACTGGGTGTTTATGGTACAGTACTATTGTATAATCTATAGTATAGTATAGTATAGTATAGTATAGTATAGTATAGTATAGTATAGTAATATTGTTTAGAATATTAAATAATGCAAAAAAAAATTATGCGATTGAGTATTCTTGTTGCTTTGAAGCCTTTTTGGGGTTTTTTTCTAGCACAACCAGCTCCCTGACAACACAATTTCCAAGATGAAGCACGGTGGTGTTAGCATCATGTTGATCCTGCAATTAGGGAGGAGATCTTGAAAGAACTACTAATAAACGTCCTAAAATGCAATGTTTTTTTCTTTAAAAATAAAGTTTTTATGTGAAGATTTTGATCAATTTAATTTTTATTATTATGCATGAATTAATGAAGGACTGATTTTATATGTTGAACATATATGAAAGATGATTAGAGCTACCATATAAAACTATTTGAGTTCTGACATTTTTTCTCAGAATTCTGACTTTAAGGTCAGAATTTTTCATTTATTCTCAGAATAAAACCTTAAAAGTAAAAATTCTGTCATCAAGATTTTTATATAAAAGTCACAATGCAATGAAATAATACAGTACAATGTTTCTGATGTAAATTCACTGCTTTCTTAACTATTGTCTAAAGGATACCCTTATCTTTTTTGTATATGTAGCTGAGTGAAGATTTAAAGCTTTGCACTTTCTTTTTTTTTTAAGAAAAATCTTGGGATTAATTTTATACTGGGAAAAAAGTTTTCTCCAGAATTTCGCAGACTATCCAGCAGAATAGGAGAGTGAATGAAAATGCAGAGGTCTGAAAGCAGCGTCAGATATTTCTGCCTCAGGCAGCTCAACCTGACCTGAAGAGATACATCTCCTGCAAAACCTTCGATTTCTCCCTCTTTGCTCTTTTACTCATGCACTCTCTTTTGTCTCTCTGTTGAATTCAGTAAAAAAAAAATGGCTTTGAGGCATCCGACTCGAGCCGTGCAACAAGCAACAGAAAGAGTGTAAACAAAAGTAACCAAAAGCTTTAAGTAGTGTTGAACCTTAAGTCTCCCACCTGCTAGAGCACTTACACACTGATGAAATGCACTGAAACAACAGCAGACAACCAAGTCTTTATATTACACTATATATCCCAGGGTCATGCTGTGTAGGTATACAGGATTTCTGATTCTTTACTGTAATACAAGGACTTTGAGTTGTGACTTGGAAAGGAAAGCATTTTTTTTCTTCTGTAATATGGAATTTGTAAGTAAAACGTTCTTCAATAAGATGATATTATTTATGTATCAAATAATATCAGCATATAATTAATAAAATATTTACGCTCATTGCTGTTAAAGAAAAATATATGTTTTCCTGATCTAAAACAGACCCTGAAGTGTTTTATTCTTCTTATACTACAGCAAATTTGAAAACACTTTATCACGTTTTTTTGTTAAAAAGAAAAATAAATAGTGGTATGCCATTTTTTTAAAATCTGTATCTTCTTTTATCTCTTTTTATCTTTTTATCATAGCTGTATTTGCCATGGAACTTAGCAAAACAAGTTAGTTCTTAGTATCACTTACATTATACATTTGATTAAACTGACAAACTTTTATGAGAGTTTCTACAAACTCTATGAATTTTTAAGACAGCTGCAGAAAAAAACATGAATGAACACAAAAACATGCAGATCTACAAACGTTCCTTATTTTTTTGGAGTAAATTATATCAGATAAAATGGCATTGTTGATGTGACATGTCTGAATCATCTACATGCTTTATTTAAAAAAATAATGGTTCTCAAATGGTGAATTTTAACATTTGACACGATCTTAATAATTATGAAAAAATATTATTTAAAAAATTATTAAATAAAATAAGGGGGAAAAAATCATTCTTTTGGTAATTTTTTTAGCCCTTTTTGTAGATTTCATTATTTTTGTGCTTTTTTAAATTTTATTTTATTTTAATAAATTTTATTATTTTTTTTTACAATTTTGTAGCTCAGCATTGGACTTTACTGTTTAATTTATATGTAAAGGTTTGGTCAATATAAGCAGATGTAGATGCTTAGTATTTTTACTGTATTTGTATGGTTTTTATAATCAAGAACTCTGATTTTCTTACCATTTCATTGCTCCTCTACAATAAACACATAACTTATAGTATCCTAAACTTTTACTTAAAATTTTGTATTTTAAACTTATTACATTTTACATAATAGAAAACAAAATAATTATAAACACTATTTCAAAATTACAAGATTACATTATAAAGACTTCCACATCATCACACTTCCAAATGAAGACCAGTGCATATATTTTATGGGATGTCAGGGCTAACTATACTACTGGACTAAAGTCGACTCACGACTGGGCTCACTTCAGGGTAACAAAGTAATATCACATCATATCCTTTGATATCATATCAGGATATGAGTATACTTGTACATACAGCAGTGTACTTTTTTCCATAATGGTATGGCATCATGATATGAAGACATAATAAAGACAACCAACCCTATACTTCTAAAGTACACGTGTATACATCTGCACAGATCCGCCATAATATATCGTGCTGTATCAAAAGAGAATCGCATGTATTCTTGACACTTCTTTCCAAGTATATTTAAATATGCTGTAATTATAGTTGACTCAATATACTTAGTCAGGCTAGTATATAAAACAAAAATATAAGTATATGTGACAGGTTAGTTTAAGTATACTGTACATTGGTAACTTGTAGTATACTTCATGAATATACTTCATGGTATTAACCTTATAATAACATCTCTTTTGCTAAAATCTTAATTTCTCATCTTCACAATGTTTTCCTACAAAGCTACGTAAAATTGCGCTTTTGAAAAATCGGATTCTAGTCGTTTTGTACTTTACGCCGTATTTCAAATTTCCTTTTTGCAATTCCATCCAAAAGTAGGACTTATTTGTTCCTCTCTTCTCTTTTCCATGTTTAAATCTTACATTTCCCTTTTCTGAATCAGACTCTCTTGCTTGCGATGTGTCTTAATCACTGTTCGGCTAATTCTGACCCACCTAAGTCGCATCCCTTGACACCTCCTGTAGCATCCAGGAGCCTGAACTCGCACTGAGACACACAAACTCCATCAGTAAGCAGCTTGTCGTAGGCACCCACTCCTACAGATCCATCTCGCCTGCAGTACAGATCATGGTTGGGCGCATTATGGTGATTTATCGCTCCCAGAGCCGCAGAACAGCGATAGATCAGGAGAGCAGCGGGGGACCTGGGGAGCCAGAGTGGGGGACAGGGGACACTCAGGCCCCGCTGAAAAACCCACCAATGATGAAGTGCTCTGTGACACGCCGGTGATTTTATTGCCGCAGCGGCCGTTCCGTACAAACAAATGTTCTCATGCCCTCCTACACGTATATATTTATGCCCATATGCGACTATTTTCTGCTGCCCTACACTGGGTTAATGTATACAGTAGCTGGAGTTTCAGTCCATGGTGTGTCTTTCCTTTGCTTTTTTACTTCCTCCGTCTTCTTTCGTGAGTGTTGTTTTCTGCAATGCAGAAACACAGTGCAACTGGAATACAAGTGTTGCATATAAAAGCTTGCTTGGAGAGTTGGGGTAAAAGTGTGAAGTAAATGAATAGACACATCCTCCTCCAGGTACTGTACCTTCACTGAAAAGAAGTTTGGGACGAATGTGCACAAGGCTGTCTCTGGTGTGTAGTTTCAAAATAAATTCTCCATATTCACTCACTAGACTTGGACACCTGTTCGGTCCGGATCAGCGACAGGATCTCCACTAAACTCTGATTAGCGACGGGATTATGTCATTAAAAATGCACTAAGCGCTTTCCATCAAGACGTTTGTCCACCTTGCGTTTAGGGGTCCATACAAAAGGAGCCCCCTACATCTGCACCTCCAGGGCGAGGACAGACCGAGACAGAAGTGAACAGGGCCTCGTCTTCACGTCCCTATCACGAGCACATGCAGACGAGGCCTTTCAGCTAAACTGCTAACAAAGGGCCTTGGTGAAATCCCTCTTTTCCTACAGGAGGCCAGAGGCATGGACTCTATTATCATAGTCATTTAAATACAGTAATCTCATTTTCTGCATCAGCCGCAAGGGCATGCCAAATTTTCAGTGTGTATGTGCGTTGGGGGTGACGCAGGATTAGTGTCCTTTTTTTCCCCCATTCTGTTGAGACGGCCAGCTCGCGCAACATGCACGTGTGTGCGTGTGTTTGTAAGTGTGACAGCCTGGCGATGGTGTGAAGGTATAATATCAGATCTTACAACAAAAAAAAATCTAGGGGTGGAGGTTGAGAAGAAAAAAAAAAAAAAGACGCAAGCTGTTTCCATTCTTCTCGTCTTCCGGTCCAGTGGAAGAGTTGATGAGGTTTAAATGAAGCAGAATTAGGAGATCAAGCAGACAGCGAGCGCTGATGCTATCTCCCAGCCTGTTCCCACAGGACGCCAGCTGACCTGGATGAAATGGATAGACGAGTGGGGTGATATGAGAGAGAGCAAGGAGAAAGCAAGGGCTGGTGGATATCCTTTAAATGTGATAATTTCCAATCACCTCTAACATCAGTTCAAGTCAAGGCCTCGCTTAATGAGCTCATAGTCAATCAGGCATAATGTTCATCTCGCTCTCTCTCGCTTTCGCTCTTTCACTCATCATTGTTGTTCTTTTGATTTAATCCTGCTCTCTTCAGCTGACAGGAAAAGCCTATTACCTCGGCCTTGCTGCTCTCGCCTATCTAAATGCTAACGATGTGAGGGAGAGATGCGATGCTTCCACGAGGACGGAGCTTAATCTGATGGAGTCTCGAGCCGTGATCTGTTGTGTCTTACCCTTGTTGGATGAACTGCTAGGGAAAGGGGTGGGGGGGGGGGGTTATTAGCTTAGCCAAGATGTCCCTCCTTGTGTACTGACCCAGCCTGTGTAAGGTCAGCGCCCCTCATCAGCGCTCGCTTTCCCACTCCTCAGCCCCTGCTGCCCTTTCACAGTCTGACCTCTGCCATGTTTAGCTCGCATTAATTTCAAGCACTCAGATATTGATGGAAAAATTGAAAGAGTCAGTACTTGCTTTATAATATCACTCACATTGGCCTGATTGGATGTGGCTGGTGAAGTGGACTAGAAAAGCCTGGGGTAAAAGCCCTGGGTCACCTTGTAAACCAGAGCTGCGTCCAGTTCGATCTGCCACGCGGTACTGCTGAGGTCTCTTCGGCTACGTTACAGTGTCACCCTCCCTCAAACACATTATATAAATTAACACTTCCTTATTGCTCCCAAGCCGTCTCAGCAAGAAGGCGGCGAGTTTTCCGAAGACACACGTCCTCACCGTCCTTTACGCTTTATTGCCAGCCTGCCTGTCCCCAAGTCCCTCCCTTTTTATTTTTTTTCCCGATTTACCCTGTTTCAAACTTGTGTTTGATTTCACACTGGCCAATGATACAGCAGTAGGTGAGATTGGGAATGAACAATCAATCTCTGTAATGCGATCGGAAGATGGTGCAGTGTGAGTAAATGTTTGCACAGACACTCATTCTGGCCTGCCATCAAACCCATTCTAGAGGAAGAGGAAATCAATCCAGTGCAGGTCTCGCTCAGTGTTTTTCTGCCTTCCCCTTTCTCTCTCGCTCTCTCTTTCTCTCTCTCTCGCGCTCTCTCTCCTTCTGTTTTCTCAAAAACAGGAGGGTATCAAGCGCATTATAATCCACAGCTCTGTGCATTTTTCATATAGACTTGCCTTTTTATGTTTTATGTACAGCAGCTCAGGGGAGAGCAGCTGTGTGGGCCCTCGATCCTCTCTGACAGAGAACTCATTTCACTGAGAGAGAGAGAGAGAGAGAGAGAGAGAGAGAGAGAGATGGAGCAGAATGCAAAGCGTCCTTTTGTTCTTTGACTTTCTCAGCACAACAGGACAAATTGCAATCCATCAGCGGCACACGGCAAAACGCCACTAATAATGTCTGACGATAAAACCCGAAAGCATTTTAATGTTATGATAATCCTGACTGAAGGAAAGATTGCTTAAAGTGATAATCATATTGCATAATGTGAAGCTTTTGGGAATATTAGGACCAATTTTTTGTTATATTTAGATATAAAAATGAAGGCTTCTTAAATATTGTTAAGTGTTTAATACTGTATATATATGATGTTTTTTAATATATTTAATTTAATATTTGATTTATTATATAATATGATATGTTGTGTGTGAACACACACACATCTATCTATCTATCTATCTATCTATCTAGATAGATAGATAGATAGATAGATAGATAGATAGATAGATAGATAGATAGATAGATAGATAAAAGTTTTAGAAAAGTTATGAATCACAACAAAACTTTCGAAAAAGATTTTCAAAAATGTAAACGGACTCTGAATTTAAAATTTAATTAATACTATTTGTTTTAGTTCAAGCACTGTCGCCTTGCACCTCCAGAGTCTGGGTTCGATTCCCCGGCCAGGCTCGATTCCCGTCTCTGTGTGCATGGAGTTTGCATGTTCTCCCCGTGCTTGGTGGGTTTCCTCTGGGTACTCCGGTTTCCTCCCACAGTCCAAAGACATGCAGGTTAGGCTAATTGGCGTTCCTAAATTGCCCATGGTGTGTGAGTGTGTGTATGTGTGTGTGCCCTGCGATGGATTGGCACCCTGTCCAGGGTGTACCCCGCCTAGTGCCCGAAGTCTCCTGGGATAGGCTCCAGGTCCCCCGCGACCCTGAACACAGGATTAAGCGGTATAGAAGATGAATGAATGAATGAATGAATGTTTTAGTTCATATATACCATTTGTATAGGTGGCACAGTGGCTTAGCACTGTTACCTTGCACCTTCAGGGTCAGGGTTCATTTCCTGCCTAAGGTCTCAGGTTGCCTCTGGGTACTCCGGTTTCCTCCCGCAGTCCAAAGACATGCAGATTCGGCTAATTGGCGTTCTCTAATTGCTCATAGTGCGTGAATGAGTGCGTGCATGTGCGTATGTGTGCGCCCTGCAATGGATTACGTACCCCGCCTCGTGCCCTCAGTCTTCTCCAAAACACTGTACAGCGGATATAGCAGTTTACTGTAGACGATGAGTAAGTGAGTGAGTGAGTGAGTGATATACCATTTGTGTTAAAACACTTGTATTTGAGGATATTAGGAATCACCATATGATGATCATCATATTTTTCTTGTTTACTTATTGTTCAATATTCAATTTCAGGGAAAATCTAAACCAAATGAAACTGTAACACATTAAAAGTCTGCACTGATTGCCATATTTCCCGTATCTGTGCTTTTAGGAAAGGAAACAGATGGCAGGAAGCTTCAGCAGCTTTTCCCACGCTGAGGATGGCACAAGCCTTCTTCACCACTGAATGCCATCTATTAATTCTGAGCACATAATCTGTATGAAGAGCAATACTGCCTTCTTCTGGTGTAACACTCTTACTGTTGTCAGATTCAGGGTCATCAACATCAGGAGGAACTTGACTTATTTCTATCATACTACTGGGTTTTATTGGGGGTGTGGCTTATTGGGTGGCACGGAGTAGCAGGAGGCACATCACTTGATTATTTATCATATTCTGTTGTATCAATGAGGTGGCACGGTGGTGTAGTGGTTAGCACTGTCGCCTTGCACCGCCAGGGTCTGGGTTCGATTCCCGTCTCTGTGTGCATGGAGTTTGCATGTTCTCCCCGTGCTTGGTGGGTTTCCTCCGGGTACTCCGGTTTCCTCCCACAGTCCAAAGACATGCAGATTAGGCTAATTGGCGTTCCTAAATTGCCCGTAGTGTGTGATTGGGTGTGTGAGTGTGTGTATGTGTGTGTGCCCTGCGATGGATTGGCACCCTGTCCAGGGTGTACCCCGCCTAGTGCCCGAAGTCTCCTGGAATAGGCTCCAGGTCCCCCGCGACCCTGAACACAGGATTAAGCGGTATAGAAAATGAATGAATGTTGTATCATTGTGTCATTATCTAGTTGTCTGTTTTGTACACTGTATTGCGTTGCGCAACCACCAGCTTGGGCGCACATTGCTATTGATTGTTATTGATCATTTGCTCCTCTGAGAGATGTAATTCTCCATTTTTTTCAGCCAATAATAAAGATAAGTATAACTAGAAATATTTTGCCCCCAACCCACACACACACACACACACACACACAAAGGCAGGATTGCTCAAGGGCAACGTATTATTTGAGGATGCAGTAAAGTTGGCAGAGAGAGTAATGGCACAATTTGGCCAAATTTTAATGCCTAGGGATGAAAAACGTATATAACATATAGTTACGTATATAACTATAACATAAGAACAACAGGGGGCAATGCAAACATTTTACACCAGCACTATATATATTGGATTTCTGTTGATAGGTCAGAAGAGCTAGGATCAGTGTCAAAAATGGATGGAATGAAGATAAGGATAATAATGATAAAGCTTAAGAAAGTGTTTCTTTTGCTTCTTTGTTGATAACAACCAACGCTACGGTAAATTTTCAGTCACAGCATGTCCGCAAAGTGTTTTCCCCAACATGGAAAGACAAAAAACAAGCTAGAAATCGTGAGGATAATACGAAATTGTTAAACAAGAGACAGAAACTTACAACCCTGGAAAAACTAGGATCATTCAGGGCTACTAGGAAAAATGAAGAGCATATTTTCACGCCTGAGAAGGTGGCGTTAGGCCTTAACTGGCTGCTGCCGGACAGCGACGCACACTTGTCCCAGCTTGATGCTTTGTCAATGTGCTGTGACTAAGCCAAGGGGGTCCTTTATCCCTCTCTCCTTAGCCTAATTAAAAGAAGATTATCCTGCATGGAGTCCCAGACCACACCAGCGTGCAGTTCTTACTTTCCCCTTACTTTCTCAGGATAATCACACCTCCAGGAAATGGAAGGGAATGGGCTAAGGGGCTTTCTGGATGGCTGCCCAGAAAAAGGGAGGCAAAGAGGAGTTGAGCTTCTGAGCTTGGTCACTTTGAGTATGCGGAAAAGAGCAGCTCATTACGTCAGTGTCATTTTCTTTCTCTCTTTTGTCATTTTTGTTCCTAGAAATGAGTGTCTCAATTGAAGCTCTACAGTATGAGTGCTACTTTATACACTCATATATAAAGATTATGTATCTAATCTTTAACACTTCAGGATTATATTGTGCATACAATGCCATCAAAAAGGATTTGCCACACTTCAATGATTCCGATCATTAAACTAATTTTAATAATTATATAAAGATAACCTGAGAAAATGCATTTTTTAAATGATTTCATTTATTAAGGGGAAAAACCTGTCCGAAAGTAATTGCAACCACAAAAAAATTGTATGAATTCATGAATGAACTGTGATTTTTGGAAAGCTGAGTTAAATTTCACATGATTACTGATATATATATATATATATATATATATATATATATATATATATATATATATATATATATAAAAATATATCCAAACCCCCAGCCACTGGATGTAGTGCCGGTTCCAACCCCGGTAAAAATGAGAGGGTTGCATCAGGAAGGGCATCCAGCGAAAAAAACCTGTGTCAAGCTTGTATGTGCTCTGGATGGTCCTCTGTGGTATTTACACTCACCAAAGGCTTCGTCGATCTCTGGTTCTTCATGCCTAACTTTTTTATTCATACTGCCTTCTAATAACACATGATGAAAAGTGTGGATGGATATCCTGAAGCACAGGCTGGAAGATTTTGTGCATCAAACAGTAACTGGGAACTAATCGCAGGAAGGAATTAAAGTAAATCTATCAAAAAATATTGTTTGAGCCAATCTGTTTAAATATTAATTCTTTGCTTTGCTGCCTTAAATATAAAAAAATTAGAAGAATAGACTAGGACACAGGTAGTTTAATGGAGAAGGTGTTGGACTACTGATCAGAAGGTTACATTTAGGCATTTGGCAGACGCTCTTATCCAGAGCGACTTACATTTTTTATTTCATTACACATCTGAGCAGTTGAGGGTTAAGGGCCTTGCTCAAGGACCCAACAGTGGCAACTTGGTGGTTGTGGGGTTTGAACCTGGGATCTTCCGAACCGTAGTCCAATGCCTTAACCACTGAGCTACCCCTGGCTACCCCTGGCCCCCCCGGTTCCCGGGTTCAAACTCCATCATCACCAAGTTGTCACTGTTGGCTCCTGAGCAAAGCAATCTCCAGATGCCTCGGGATGGGTAGACAAAGAAAGAATAGGTGGAAAACAATTAGCATAGTTGCCGTTCATTACAGTATATTAGGAGCACTAGATGAGAGTGTACATTTAAATGTCCTGGAGTATGAGGTTATGGGATGAATTACAGTATGTGTATGCCAGGCTTAAGAGATATGTCTTGAGTCGAGGGGTTGACACAGCGCACCCGCCGATCCGCACATAACTTTGGAGAGGTTTTATGCCCTTCCTGACCCAACCCTCACATTTTATGGGTTCTTGGGATATTCTGCACTGGGGTTTGGGTATTGGGTGGATCTTACATATTTGTTTAGTCTTATGATGAGGTTTTTTGTATTTGAATTCCTAACACATTCTAACTTTTACAGATGTGACTGATATAAGACATATTACACATCTATTTACAGTAATATTTGTACTGTATTTATGAAGACAGTTACAGCTAGTGATTAGCATTCAGCCACATTAATCAGCTGAAGCTATCATGCCAGCTACTATAAAAGAAAGATGTTCACTCTTAGCCTTAGTTAAAGTTTTTTCCACACCTCTTGGTCAACAGGGCAGCAGTTTACCATTAGGATACAGGTGGGGTACATCCTGGATACACACATTCACACACTACAGGCAATTTGGGAACACCAGTTAGCCTTTGGATGATGGGAGGAAACTGGAGCACCTGGAGGGTGTCTGCCAAGTGTTGTAAATGTAGACTGCAGGCAAAAGTGCCTGTATTTCATTTACTGACCAAATCTTATATTTTAGGCTTTTCATCCCATGTTCTCACTGTTACCTACTGTACTGTATATCCCACATCTTAAGGTCTGAACAGATCATTCAAGATTCAAAATTTAAAGAAGGAAATTCCTTTGTTGCAGTTGCTCAGTGTTCAATGACTAATATTAAGTATTATATGTATTAATGTTTATTAAGTCAAGAGATAGTTGAGTGTAAGAAATAAGACTAATTATAAATTCACAGTTTACTTTTCATTCATTCATTCATTCTCTATACCGCTTAATCCTGTGTTCAGGGTCGCGGGGGACCTGGAGCCTATCCCAGGAGACTTCGGGCACTAGGCGGGGTACACCCTGGACAGGATGCCAATCCATCGCAGGGCACACACACTCACACACTACGGGCAATTTAGGAACGCCAATTAGCCTAACTAATTAGCCTTGAACATAAGTACTGATGGTTAATAAACTGAAAGAAAAAATAAGTAGCAGCATGGGGGAAAAGGCTTGATTGCCAAGATCAGTTTCATGCCTAGTCCCTCCACTTTACAAAGAAGAGTTGTACAGTTTGGACACTGGAAGAAAGGATCTCCGGTGGCACTGAGTAAAACACACCATGCAGCAGAGCAATATGGTGCATTACGCCTTCAACCTTGCTGTTAAAACACCACTGCTTTTCTTCATGCCCTTAGTTGTTTATATATTGCTTTAAAATTTAGGCTTTTCTTTGGTACTGTAGCCACCTTACAATTTCTCTAATCACCACAAAGGTTTATGAAGTCTGTTAACTTACTATTGTGCGCGAAATCCTCCTTCACTTGTATGCTCCATCTTTCTTGGCACGAAATTATGACGGATGTCAAATTTAATTGATGCAGAAACTAAATTCTGATTTGACTGTTATAAAAACCAGGCACATACTGTACAAACCCGTCCCAAATCAGAATTAAAAAGCTCAGATTCTAAGTGATTTGTACTGTTCACACAGTAATTAAATTCTGTTTCACAAATGCCAAAAATCAGATTTTGACTGCAGTGTGAAAGTAGCGTAAATGTTCATCGGTCACTGTGTTGCTTTAAATATCTACTTTGGTTCAAAAGGAAAATAACTGCATTCCTCCACATTGCAACATTTCTCTTTAAATTGCTCCTGTCTAGGGATCCCCATATCGAACCATCCAATCCTCACACAATTTTGCTCCTCTTTGACACAACCCTCACATTTTATGGGTTCTTGGGATATTCTGCACTGGGGCTGGGGTTTGGGTATTGGGTGGATCTTACATATTTGTTTAGTCTTATAATGAGGTTTTTGTATTTAAATTCCTACCCCATTCTAACTTTTACAGATGTGACTGATACAATAAGACATAGGATGGGTCAGACAGGTCCAGAGGGCAGAGGGAGTCTGGATCACTGGCAGCTCAGGAATAACATGTGTAGCTCGACAGAGAGAAAGAGAGAGAGAGAGAGAGAGAGAGAGAGAGAGAGAGGAAAGAGAAAGAGGGGGAGAAAGAGAAGAAGAGGAGCCAGCTACTATAAAAGAAAACTGTTCAGTGTTAGCCATAGGTAAAGTTTTTCCACACCTCGTGCTCAACAGGGCAGTAATTTACCATTAGGACACAATGTGGGGTACATCCTGGATGAGGTGCCAATTCATCACAGGGCACACACACACACACACACACACACACACACACACACACACACACACACATTCACACACTACGGGCAATTTGGGAACACCAGTTAGCCTTTGGATGGTGGGAGGAAACTGGAGCACCTGGAGGAAACCCACTAAGCACAGGAAGAACATGCACACAGACCTGAGGCGGAAATCGAACCTGAACCCTGGAGGTGCAAGGCAATAGTGCTAACCATTAAGGATAAAAAAAAAAGTACTTATACTTTTACCAGAATATTTATTAGAAAGAGTAATTGCACTTTTATTCATGTGCAAAAAAAAACCCCATTAATTTAACTACCTACTCATTTCAGTTCAGTGTAATGTTTAATCTTTGGCGCTAGGTGGAGCCAATGAGTTTAATATAAAGACTCAAATTTGCAGATAAGAATCTATATTAAATAGATATATTTTGTCGTTTGTTGCACAGTAGTAACACGGTAGTGTTGGCAAAAAAAACAATTATTATAAACACTAGTAATGTACAGCCGTTTACTCAGATTGTGCCAAAATACATAGATTTTTTGACCCGCAAACAGTCCTCGACCTTCTAAACATGGCGGCCGGCGTGAGTCTGCTGAGTGTCGTTACTTAGAAACGAGTTGAGGGGCGTGACATAAGGCAGAAACCAGCCAATCCTAGTGAGGGGCGCGGTTTGTTTCTACTCGCCAGCATTCTTGCTGCTGCGTGCTTTTCGTCATAATTTTATCCCGAGCGTAACGGGGAGCGCTGTTTTGGGGTTTATTACGTCGTCTTGTGTGATTTAGCGGCGTTTTCCAGTATGGAGGACAGTAAAGAATCGTTCTCAGTGAGAGAGGAGAGAAAAAGGGATCGTCAGACAGGTAATATTAAACAGCAAGCTGCTAAGCAACTACCATCCGTGTGCATTGTTTTTAAATAATGGTGGTTAATACGAGGCGGAGCTACGGGTCTTTTTTTAACGTAACGCAGCAATGACGTCACACAAATTCTTTTTTTTTTTGTAACGGTATTTATGATTTAGAAAGTGTTCTACTTCAAAATGATTTCATTACAAAAACAAACAACAAATCAACTAGTAATTATATATATTTTATAATGTTTGTATATTATTAGTTGATTTGTTTGACCAGGTACCAGAGTCAGGACCTTTAATACAGCACTGTTATCTAATCAGGGGTGTGTCACCATGGTGGCACAGGGGCCACTGCCACTCTCAAACATTTCCCCTGCCACCCTTGTCTAAGATCATAGTGTCTGAGACAATAATGGATCAAACCAAGGCTATTTATTGTCTTGTTGGGATTTTAGGGATTGTTTAGTGATATCAGGACCCGCCTTGGTTGCCTTTATTTACTGATTCCATCGATAATTTTTTTTGTTAGTGTCATGCGACTAATCCTTGATTTGCTCGGGATGTTGATCATGTACTGTACATACACAGGTTTTGAAATGAAGTTGGAGATGATCCAGATGTGGTGCATCAGTGCACCCTCTAAAGAGATAATAGAGGTGGAATAATTATCCATACGTGTTTTTGTTTTTGCAAAAGGACACAAAACTTAAGAGATACTCATATCTAGGTCATTCTTCAATAGCTAGACAAGTGGTTACACACAGAAACTAATTTCCATCATTCATTGAAAATCTGACTAAAATAGCTATATAACTTATATATATGTATGTATATATATATATATATATATATATATAATGTTCATTCATTCATCTTCTATACTGATTTATCGCAGGATACACCCTGTTGGATACACACACACACAAACACACACACACACACACACACAAAGAGCAATTTGGGGATGGCATTTAGCCTCATCTGCATGTCTTTGGACTGTGGGGGGAAAAAAACAACAACATCTGGAGGAAACCCACCAAGCACGGGGAGAACATGCAAACTCCACACACAAACCCGTGGTGGGAATCAAACCCAGACCCTGAATATACAGCCGGCAGTTATACATTATACTGTATATGTTTTATATTGAAATTATATTTAAATTTATATCTACCACAGAGGATCCTGTGCTGCGTGAATAGTTTAGAGAGCAGCACCTGCAGAATTACAGAGGAACGGCAACATTTTAACACCTCAAACGAAAACATTTACTAATTGATTTAAAAAGAAATTTATTTTAAGTGATTTTTCCTACATCTCTAATATATAATAACTTAATCTATTGCTCCTTTTGTATTTCCTGCATGATCAGTGATAATCCAGTCTAGTAAACCCAACACTGCTTACTGTTTTTAGATCCAGGCCATTACACAGCTGCTGATCTTGAAGGTAAAGAATCGCTTAAAGCCAAAAACAATGCATTAACTTTAATTCTATGTTGAGCGTCTAGAATGTAGCATGCTTTTTACACTAAACTTTTAAGAATTAGAAAGTTTAGTGATATCAGGACCCGCCTTGGTTGCCTTTATTTACTGATTCCATAGATAATTTTTTTTTGTTAGTGTCATGCGACTAATCCTTGATTTGCTCGGGATGTTGATCATGTACTGTACATACACAGGTTTTGAAATGGAGTTGGAGATGATCCTGATGTGGTATATAAATAATCTTTCAGTTTTAAAGGGAAGATCAGCATCTGACTGATTGCAGGATTCTCTGTACTGTAATCAAAACGACTACTGACCGGCACTGTGTGCATTTAAACAGATAACAAGAAAAACATGGCAGCTTGAGATTTCTGATGCTTTCACTCCTGTGAGCCCAGAGATCAACAGATTCTTTTTGGGATGTTTTCAAAAAATACTGTTATATTACAGCTTGGACACTGTAGACTATATGAAGAGTGTATGCTGTGAGGGTAAAGACTGTCCTGTGATCATCTCCGAACTCTTATTCACAATCTGCTCATTCTGAACACACTTAGTACTAACGGTGTAACAGTACGCATATTCCGTTCGGTGTTGGGTTGGGGGTTCGGTGCATTTGTGATCCGAGTGAATACTAAGGATGGGAATCACCAGGGAACGCCCGATACGATATTATCACGATTTTTTTGTAGGGTTTTTTAAAAAAATTGTATTTAGCTAGATTTAGTGAAGACACTAGTGTTAGCAAGGATGGTAGCAAAACGTAAAGGGAGCCACTGTAAGGCTTACTGTCTATTTACTTCATCTTTTATTTCACTTACATTTCTTTTCTATATGTTTTGATTGGTTTTATTTGCAAATATTTTTTATTATTGTGTTGAAAATTGGTAATATTGGTAATATTTTTGGGAGGCTGGAACAGATTATCTGCATTTATATTATTTCCTATGGGAAAGCGCGTTAAGAACTCGCCTCCGGAACGGATTAAATTCGTAAACCAAGGTTCCTCTATACAGTATGTTGATTAATCTAAAGCTGATACTGGTATATACAGTGTAAATAGCTACATGACTGATTTAAAGGTAAGAAGTTTTACTTTGTTTATTTCCGACGATTTTGATTAGCCGTCACTGTGAACGGAGAACTCGGATCTGGGAATAAAACCCAGAGTTAACTTTTGCTGCGGCGATATTTTACATCAGGAGAAACACGCTCCCTGTTTACTCTGTCAAGAAAAAAGTGTTCAAGTTTGTGCCACCAGAGCATCACCATCATCAAAAAGTGCAGATAATGTTTTTCAAATGTTTGCACTCGATATTGTTGTTACGTTTCTTAAAAAACCTAGTGCACCTAGATACCTAGACATAGGGGTTAAATCCGTAATAAAAGAAAATAAATGTCAAACCGTTCCAAAAAAATTGTACCAACGCGTGACTTTTTGTGTACCGTTACACACCTACATAGTACTGTTTGTTTTTACTCCTTTACACCTTATATTTCTGTAAACCTTCATCAGAATAAATCTTAAAATAAGCTAATTAATTAACTACTTGAATCTCTGGTACAAATGTGGAAGATTAATACTCTCTTAACCGCCATGAGTGATTTAGGATTTTTTTTTTTTATAAACCCCCATTTTTTCCCCCCTGCAGTCATTGACAGTACAGACAGTGACATTGGCTTCTGCGGCTGGTTCCTGGTGCTGTTCTCGATCCTCCTGACCATCCTCACTCTTCCCATCTCCATATGGATGTGCATTAAGGTAAGTGGCAGTGAAGTGATGGTTAGTGGTTTTTACGGTTAGTACAATTGATAGCACAGCTGACCTTACAAGGGTACATGGGGGTTTGTGTTTCCTTACGTGATCATGTGATTTTTGCTTGATGGTCGACTGGGAGCGGCACAGGATTTCCTGGCATGCTTTAATGTAATGAGAAGTTATTTCAGCAGTGCTCATTGTCATAAAGTCTGCAATTTCATTGCAGACTTTACAGAAGCAATGCTTCCATTAAGCACTGTTGTGGTTTGTTTAATGGATAACGCTTTTATCCAACGATTACAGAGCATCTGATATTCATTGTACACTTTTATACATCTGAATTTGGGTGTTCAAGTCAAACCAGGACTTCTGATTGTGCAGAATAACAGACCTCAGTTATTAGAGTAAAAACTCCCTTTATTTCTCTATATAATCCCCTGCCACACTACTGCACTTATCCCAGTGTTTCACTAGTGCCTGGATACCACCAAGGTAGAAAGTTTTCTGAATACACCGGAGCCATGATTATTCAGAAACTCTGGCCTCCCAAGAACCCCTTTAACGGCCAAAAATGAAAGGAAATTGCTTGTAGAAAGATCAGGAATGTACAGGTGATGTGACAGTAATTCCGGTACCCTAATCTGTTTGCTGATCATTCTCTTGCTGTTCATCCTTATAGATTGTAAAGGAGTATGAACGGGCGATAATCTTTCGCCTGGGCCGTATTTTGCGAGGAGGAGCCAAAGGACCAGGTAAGTTAGTTAGTCCTCTAAAAATGTGCCAGGGTACTAGAATTTCAAAAAGGGTACAATACCAGCACTTTGAAACGATCGATAGTTGTACAATGCGAGATCTTTGTGATTTGGCTAATAGAAATCTGTTTCTTTAAGCCCAGCGCTGATAGCGGTGATGCAGCCCATGTAGCGGAATAAAATCTGAATGAGTTGGTAATAAGTGTAGATATAGTGTTAGTTTCAAAGTGTGGTTGTGAATTGTGTCTTGTCTTATTTTAGAGTGGATAAAGAAACAAGTAAAACTGAACTGACAGCAGTGATGTGTACGTGTGATGCATAATACCCGCTGAATCTCATCTTTTAGAAACTCAGAGTACTCACCAACACCGGCACTTTATTATAGTAGGGACAGGAATCACCAGGACATCCTTACTTAGCAAAAAACCAAGCAAATACAGGTAGTCCCCGACTTACGAACGAAATCGTAAGTCCAGTTTGTTCATAAGTCGGACAAAGTGAGTCTTGTACGCCTTGACGCGAATATACAATGTAAAGCATACCAATCCACTTGATTAAATCTGTCCCCTTCCTTTTCCGACCAGACACGATGGTTTAAAGCACACCACCTGCAGAATTAAAGAGGAATAGCACCATTTTACCATTCAAATGGGAACATATGTACATTTCAAATTTATAAAAAAAAAAAAAAAATCGATTTTGGAACCAGAATTGCCATACAAAATTCCCGTGATGCATAACTGAATAATTTTTTCCCCCAATATTTTATGGTAGTCAGTCAGGGAGTGTCTACAAAGTGCATGACCTGCACAACAGTGTAAGATTCTTAAGTCTATGAGAAGCTGATATCAAAGTTGGCCTTTAGTGAAACCAAAACGTCCCAGCAGTGTGCCAGTTCTGAAATAAACGAAAGCCAGTCCCGGTAGCTGTTTGACACTTTGTTTGCTTAGAACCCCATTCATCAGGGTGCGTGAGACCACAGTGTTCGGCTACATGTTATTCAGCTAGGAAAGGTTTGCATGATATAACCACCACTAATCAAATCTAATAATGAACAGATGTTTTTCTTTAACAAAGCTCTGAAGCATTTAGTATTCTAATAATTGACATGGTAAAGCTCTCAGGAAGGAGATGAAATTAAAGGACGCAGCATTTTTTTGTTGGTCTTTTTATTTAGAAGAGAGAAAACAAAAGAAAGGCTAAAGTGAGGACGCGTACAGTGTGCTCTAACATCTGGAACCACAGTGTATTAAGTACCGAAAATATGACAGCCGTGCTGATATTCAGTACAACAGCATGACCTTGAGTGCGATGTTGCTTATATACAACACTTAAACAAATTATAATGTGGTTATTCAACCAGTTATTTTGCTCCACCAACAAATAGCGTTTCGCAACTGGCAGAAATAAGTTTGAAATAAGAGCTGGCGACTGAAGGTGTAATTAACATGAGTGGAAGTAGTTTTAAATTCTCACCCGTACTACGTACCAGGTGGTGGACAGTCCTGAGAAACGTATTCAGTTTTAGAACATCAGCGAACGTCTGAGTTCTCGGGTTAAAGCGCTATTAGGGTTACATGGAAAGTTAGTCCATTATTGTATGTAGAATGTATCACAAATCATCATCAACCTCAGGATGTGAAGCGGAATTTCCATTTGATTGTGTTTTCTGCAACAGGTCACTTTGCCCCTTGCAGTGCAGTGCTGGTTTACCACAATGGTTGCGTGGTACACACTGAGACCTGGTACAAAGAATAAACAAAGTGTGACTGTTTTTCCGTTCCTGTTGGCCTCCATCTAGCATTCATCCTGCGCAGGGGCAGCTCTGAAATGCTAGCTAAGATCAAATCTGATATAAAGAACAAAAGAACCCCTGTAGTTAAGCTTGCTGCATAAGCATAAAACTGCACACAGAAACTCTGGAACGAACCTAGAGCAAACGTTTTTTTTTTTTAAGTTGGGAAGTAACCTTGAAATGAAAACTTTATTTTGCTCATGCACCAGTGATGACAGCGTTGTTTATTGCAAAAAGCCAAAAGACATTGGTAACCTTTTTAGGAAGCTCCTCAATAATGATAATATAGAATCTGCCAATTCAGGATGTGTTCTATTACATTAGCTCTGGTCCAGCTTGTTCTTCTGGAGCATCTAATCCACTTAATGCACCAGACAGTGTAATTCATGGTCATTTCGATGAGCTTTGGCTCTGTTGTCATGGAGACATGACAGGATGAGGAGCAGACCACACAAGCCTTCACCAAGTGCCATGATCAGGTCAAGAGTGTAAAAGAGAGTAAGCTTAAAGTGTCTTGCATACAGTAATAACCTGTCTCTTAGAAATATAGCGGTACCTCAGAATATGAATTTAATCCATTCCGGAGGTGAGTTAAATAAACGGCGGTGATTTTTTTCCCTCTCCCTACGTCGCCGTATTTCCAGAATGTCTAGTATAGCAAAATGTGTGTGTATATATATAATTATTATTATTTCTTTTATTGGGACAACAAAATAAAAGGATAAAATGCACGAGAGGATCGAAATAATGTATAAACCGTGAAAAGAATGTAGCAAGAGACACTTCAATTAAAAATAATATCATAATAATCTAAGTCTATTATTCTTCTTAAATTGAATTAATTTAAGAGAATTTAAAACTGAGGTCATTCTTAACAACTGAATGTCAGTGTATTTTTTAAACTATATATATATATATATACACACTGTCAACTTGCCATCTGCAATTATTGTTAAAAACAAAAATGTTGATTTACATAAAGTAAGGTTTAAATCAAAATTAAAGATCATTAAACTCTATGTGGCTATTGCATTTTTAAAGTTTACTTTTATACATAAATAATACTATGATTTATGGTTCTATATAGTTAAGCAAAACATCAAATTAAAGTGTTTAGTTTTACCCGATGAATCGATTAATGGGGGTGGGGGGGGGGGGGGATAATCGACAAACAAATCAATTACCAGATGCAGTACGTTATGGCTCTGTAAAAAGAACATTAACTGGTTTGACACTATTTTTTCTAACACCTTGAACAACACTGGCAGAATACTAATTGGTCTGTAGTTACATGCCTGGTCTGCTTTTCCTGATTTAAAAATTGGTATGACCTGTGATTGTTTCCATTCATTTGGAAATTCTCCATTTTTTAATAGATAGATTAAGCAAATGAGTTAGGGGTTTTACCAGTATCTCTTTATTTCATTTTTCACGTTTCCCTATTGGTTTTGTTATATTATTAATAGTTTTCCACATTATGGATGCATTACCTCTGGCGCCAGTAATCACTGAAATGTAAAAGTTGGCTTTTGCAGCTCGTAGATCTTTAACTACGTGATTTCTTAAACATTTGAATATGGCTATGTCCGTATTTAATTTACTCTTGATCGCTTGCTTTAGAGCTTGGTCTCTTTGCTTTATAAGTTTTCTAATGTGCTCACTAATCCAAGGTAAAGTTTTTTGTTTGCAGTCCATATTATTCATAGCTCATGAAAACCCAAAATCCCTATCTCAAAAAATTAGCATATTTCATCCGACCAATAAAAGAAAAGTGTTTTTAATACAAAAAAAAGTCAACCTTCAAATAATTATGTTCAGTTCTGCACTCAATACTTGGTCGGGAATCCTTTTGCAGATTCTTGTGTCTTGTGTCTCTCAACTTTCTCTTCACAATATCCCACAGATTCTCTATGGGGTTCAGGTCAGGAGAGTTGGCAGGCCAATTGAGCACAGTAATACCATGGTCAGTAAACCATTTACCAGTGGTTTTGGCACTGTGACCAGGTGCCAGGTCGTGCTGAAAAATGAAATCTTCATCTCCATAAAGCTTTTCAGCAGATGGAAGCATGAAGTGCTCCAAAATCTCCTGATAGCTAGCTGCATTGACCCTGCCCTTGATAAAACACAGTGGACCAACACCAGCAGCTGACATGGCACCCCAGACCATCACTGACTGTGGGTACTTGACACTGGACTTCAGGCATTTTGGCATTTCCCTCTCCCCAGTCTTCCTCCAGACTCTGGCACCTTGATTTCCGAATGACATGCAAAATTTGCGACCTGTAGCCCATTTCCTGCACACGCCTGTTCACGGTGGCTCTGGATGTTTCTACTCCAGACTCAGTCCACTGCTTCCGCAGGTCCCCCAAGGTCTGGAATCGGTCCTTCTCCACAATCTTCCTCAGGGCGCGGTCACCTCTTCTCGTTGTGCAGCGTTTTCTGCCACACTTTTTCCTTCCCACAGACTTCCCACTGAGGTGCCTTGATACAGCACTCTGGGAACAGCCTATTCGTTCAGAAATGTCTTTCTGTGTCTTACCCTCTTGCTTGAGGGTGTCAATGATGGCCTTCTGGACAGCAGTCAGGTCGGCAGTCTTACCCATGATTGCGGTTTTGAGTAATGAACCAGGCTGGGAGTTTTTAAAAGCCTCAGGAATCTTTTGCAGGTGTTTAGAGTTAATTAGTTGATTCAGATGATTAGGTTAATAGCTCGTTTAGAGAACCTTTTCTTGATATGCTAATTTTTTGAGAAGGACCTGTATAATAATATATAATATAATGGGTTATATAATACCATGATCATAAAGTGCATTCGAGGTGACAAGAAAACATCAACACAAAGATATTCTATTTGTACATCACAATCAAAACTTAATTCTGTACATTTAATAGTGTTGCGCACATAAATGACCACCCCCTCCCCCCGCCTTTACCTATTTTCCTGTCTTTCTGTAGTTAAGTCTTTTCTAAAGCTTATGTACAAGAATGAGACAAATGCGAGAGTAGCACTGAGTTTTAGCAAACTTTAGTCATTTAAAGCACCAAAAAACACACCCAATTGCTCTGTGGTTACAGTGGAAACCAGTAGTACAAACAGAGGAATAAATGATATTTACAAAAAATATATACAAAAGATTAAATAGCACATTGGACGGTGGGAGCCACGAGCGGAGCGGAGCTTAAATCAAAGAAATAAATAAAACAAAACACTTTCTAACTTGTGCGTTGGCAGTCAACCTAAACTAATAAAGAAAATGAAAACAAAACCAGGGTGTGGAATGCCCGCTAACTACACAAACTAGCCCAAACATAAGTACAACAATTATCTCTCGCTCCTATCTAGTGTGTCTAAACAAAGTCTTTTTTTACTCTACGTGCTGCTTATATACACCCTAGGGCATACTAACCTGAACTCGACACCGCGAATTGGAGGTACGTTCAAGAACTCGTACTGGGCGCAGTCAGACCAAAACAATACACGTAGAGAGAGCTTAGCGTAAAACACACCGTTCACAAATCACTGCCACGACATTCAAATCACCGGAAGTATATAGCGTCGACATAACAACAATGTATATGAATGAAACAAAGAAGCCACGCCGCTGACTGCATCACTTCCGGGTTCTTATACTCAGTTAGGGCTGCCTCATTGGTCGCTGTCGCGCTGGAAACAAAGATTGGCAGGTGCGATACCCAATCCCAGAACCTGAAAGACATATTTACGGGACGTTACATCAGAAGAAAAGTTCTGGCAAAAGCACCGATAGTAACCCGCCATGCCCAAGAATCGGTATAATTCTCGCCTGGTTTTTGGCCTAGGGAACTCGTTAATTGCTGGATTTTTTTTGCTGTCGACCTTTGCCTTGTCCTATTTGTTTACCTAAATAGGTCACTGTCGCTTTGCCAATTTCACATTTTGCAAGATTTAAAATCATAGATGTTTTCTCTGGCCGCTTAAGTACGGTCGCCAACAACGATACATGTTCAGGCCAAGTCTGAGAACAAACAACCAGGTCGTCAAGATAATCATTGCAACTAGGCACGTCAGCAAGCACCAAGTTGGCCAGTCTTTGAAATGTCGCAGCAGCATTTCGGAACTCAAAAGGCATAATGTTATACTGTAAGAAACACTCCGAGGTTAGAAATCTCGGATGCCCTGGCGGTCAACGGAACTCGCCAGTATCCTCTAAGCAGGTCCAACTTACTGACGAACTTAGCTGACCCTACAACACAATCCTCCATTCTTGGCATTGGAAAGCAATCAGGTATCGTCACAGCATTCAGGCGTCAATAGTCGGTGCAAAAACGCTTAGTACCATCGGATTTCTCCAGCTGATCTTTCCAGCTTCATTATACCTCTTTTAACTGCATTATGGATGCTGTTTAATGGGATGAGAGTAGTTTAATATAATATCATGCTGTAGCACGTTTGTTATTTTAGGAACATCACCCAAGATAGAAGGAAACCTGTTAA
Organism: Channallabes apus; assembly: GCA_030522415.1. Lineage (NCBI taxonomy): Eukaryota > Metazoa > Chordata > Actinopteri > Siluriformes > Clariidae > Channallabes > Channallabes apus. The sequence continues at coordinate 5,019,140 of CM060106.1, forward strand.
GGACCACAAGCGATGCTCACTGGGAAAACTACAGTACGTCCTTTCCCTTGCCAGTAGTGAGAGGCTCTATAGTATCTCTAGCATGATAAACTTTTAACATGGCAATATGACACATTTGCTTTTGCCGCTTTCTATCAGGAGTCTTGACCACGTAATCAGCCTCACTTCTCTTGTCTAGAATTTCGTACGACCCACTACATCATGCAGACAACGTAGACCCTGGAATGGGAAGTAGGACCAATACCTGGTCACCAACTGCAAAAGCTGTGGTCATGGCACCTTTATCATAGCGCGCTTTCATTTCCCCTTGAACTTTGGACAAAGACTCACGAGCTGAAGTTAAAGATTTCTGTAGCCTTTCACGAAATTTGCTTACATAATCTAACACAGTGGTTTTCTCACCTGTCTCAATACCCAACATCCTCTCTTTTAAAGCTTTTAGTGGTCTCCTCACGGTATGCCCAAAAACCAATTCTGATGGACTAAACCTCAGGGATTCTTGCACTGTTTCTCGAATTGAAAATAGAAGCAAAGGAACTCCTTCTGCCAAAGGCAAAATGTCGCCCATTACAACTTCCCTCACATGGTTGCTGGCACCAAACCCCAGACTCAGCGTTTGTATCTAAGAAGGAGTCAGATAAAGATATGTCGTTATCCTTTTCTGCTTGTGCATGTGTAACCGTGCATGCAGGAAATGCACTTGGGTATCTTTTGAAACAGATCATCTGCCTTAAGCTGGGTCGGTAGGTCATCTACTACCTCTAGTGAAGGTATCACCTTCCTGCCAACTAGGCCATTATGCAAGATGAAAGATGCACACTTTTTACTGGTAATGCAGGACATACCCCTATCTCTACCTCTACAAAATCAGTAACCATGTCAGTCTGAAGATGAATGGGTATTTTCATACTTCCATACTGAAGCTCTGTACTAGCCTACTGCATCCAATTGATGATTGACATGAAAAGGGGAGGACGTCAGTACGTATAAAGGACTGTGCGGCTCCTGTATCAGGACGGGACGCAACATGCTCGCAGACCGAGTTACTTGCAATCCAAGGGTCCACTGTATTCCTGATCAATAAACTCGATGAAAACACTCTCCCCCAGCAGTCTTTACTATCATCCAGTGGCCCCTCAGGTGGAGGACTGGTTGTAAAACATCTGACCAATCATAGTTGAGACTGCATTCTAGTAACCAGTAACGAGGCAGGATTTGTTGGAAAAGATGAGAAACCTGGTTGTAAAGTTGTAATACTACTACTTTTTTTGGGGGGGTGGGGGGGATTTTCTCCCTAATTTAGTCGTGTCTAATTCCTCCCCGTCACTAGGGGGCTCCCACATTAAGGCTACTACTACCACTCAGCCGAGAGGGCCAAAGACTGTCATGTGTTTCCTCCGAACCACGTGACGCCAGCTGACCGCATCTTTTCGAACTGCTTGCTCACGCACCGTTAGGGGCGGAGTAACACACTCGGAGGACAGCGCTATCCGCTCCCTCCACGTGCGCGAGCTCACAGACTCCCCTGATTGACTGTAGAGCTGCGATTAATGTGGGAGCACTAAGTACCTCTCATCCCTCCCCTCTGAGAGAGCTCGGCCAATCAGATCTCTCTAGACCTCCAGCTGTGAGAGGTTACAGCATCACCCGGGAACCGAACCAGCAATCTCCGGGTGATCTTGAAAGATTAAAGAATGAACAAATCTTTTTTTGAGTCATTTAGTTCATTTCGTTCTTTTGTTCAGAAATAAAATAAAATGTTACATTTTCAATAAAAAGACACGTCTACATACACACATTTTGGCTATTGTTCTAGTAATGAAAATATTACAATGCAGCTAAGGACATATTATGATAAACAAAATGAGCAGCTTCTGGTCCAAGTCGTTCGTTCTTTTGGAATCTATTGTACTGCATAGCGTCTATGGGAACCACTTGACAAAAGAACGAACGATTTGCGGACTTAAAGACTCAATGTTAACTACTCATTTCTGTTTCCTGTACATAACCCACGGAGGTTTTGCGATGCGTTGCGCATTCGCACCCAGTAGAAAATTAACAAATGAATTGTTCATGAACGACCCATCACTAACTACTACTATTTATTTTATTTTTCTTGGTATATTTCTGACAAATTAAATGCTTCACATCAGGCAAAACCGATTTCAACATTTCAGAAAAGTTACATTCTGATTGAACTCGCTTAATATACAGTATATCACAATGTTCAGTGCATGTAAAGTAGGCACTGTTCTTGACACAGTTTGTAAGCCGTCCTTGATTTTTATCTCATATGACGAGTTCCTCAACTTTCTTCTGAACGTCTGGAAAAGTTCCAGGAAGGTTTAAGGACTTTGCACTTTTCTGTTTCTCTTTAACTTGAAAAGCTGTCTTTTGACTCGAGAAAGCAAAAATGGACAACTAGTGAGAGAAGAACTGTTTATATCCAAGGACCTGCTGTAACGTTGTGGGAGTAGCAGTAACTCAGACCATACTGAGATTCCACAGTATAACAGCATATCTGGTTGTGTTTTATTCTGTATTTGATGTTTGAATTGGTAACAGCTTTTTATAAACACTGTAGGTCTGTTGACTGAACCAGCTTTATGGAGCTTTGTGTCCGGTCAGGCTAGTGGTGTATTTCTAAACTCTAACCCTGCGTGTAACTTATCTCTTTCCTTATGTGGCTTTCTGTTGGTCAGCATTTCGGAATTCGACCTTGTGGCGTGTAAGGTATTCCCCACCAGGACTTCGAGCACTGAGTGAAGTAACTAACATTAGAACTAGTCCGCTTCACTGTCACTGACTTGCTGATGGCCCGAAAGCAGATGAAAGTGAGGAATTTTCCACTAGAGGCTTAAGCACTTTGTCAGCGGAGTAACAAAACCCAACCCCCTCCCTGGCTCACTTCCTAGTAGCCCTCCGAAAAGTTTCAACAAGGGGGATGGGGAGATACTGTAACTCCCAGCCGAAAGTGGGTGTTGGTGAATAATTGTGTGTACAGTTTACACAGAGAGATGCGTCTCCTGCGCAAACCAGGGACACGTCATCTGTCGATTTTCAAGGATCAGATTTTCAACTTGCCGAATGTTCACAGAAACGACTGCAGTGGGCTCCGAGCCACCTCAGCCAGAATGGTCATTCATGGACGTACAGCCTTCTTTAAAACCTTTGTACCATTCCAATGAGATTTTAATCACCGTACTGTGCTTCTGTAAACACGTTCATTAAGGAGAGATTTCATCACAAGTCCCAGTTTGACGCGCCTTGTAACAGAACACCGTTTACACAAAGTCTACCAATAGTTGTTTTGCAAAATGTTTTTAAAGCAATATTTATGATTTATTTAATTTAATTGACCGTCCAAAGAAATTGTAATACAGGGCTAAATTTACACCATTGTAGGGGTTCGATGATTCCAAATCCTTTCAATGGCGTGACATCACCCGTCATAGAGGTTGCGTTGCATCACTTTGCCCAGATGGCTTGTGCCAGAAGATTCAAGAGTTTTAACTTCTCGAGCTCCATGCAACATTATGCAAATGTTCAAAGAGAGTGGGGTGGTGCCGCGAGTCACCGTGTGCCACAGGCCCAAAGAACTAAAGTGCATGCCAGATTGGAGAGAGGTTTCAGAAGCAGTTGCTGAATCTAGTGATCATTTTTCTGGATGTGGAGATGCACATCTGGCATGCAAAGTGATATGGCAGATGAAAGTCATTAGGTTTTTTGCAGTCGCACAATTACATGACAAGTCTTTTATGTAAATTAAGGATGCGAGGTGACGAGATAATAGAGGGATGCTTTATTAAAGAATGCATAACTGCACACAATCACTATATGAAACTTCAATAAGACCACTATACAGTATAAAAAAGATAAATCTTATGGTTGAACCATGTCTTCCTCATGTAGATTAAGAGCTTTATGCTTGTTGGTTGCATACAAACGTGTGATTGTTGAACTGTTGATCTTGCCGTGTTGAACGCTCAAGCAAACGTTTCTTTAACACTTTCTAAAAAAGTGGGCGTTCAAGTCAAACCAGGACTTCTAATTGTGCAGAATAACGATACAGTAATGAGAGTTTACACCATTTATTTCTCCATAATTACTAATGCACTTATTCTAGCGTTTCACTAGTGCATGGATACTATCAAGGTAGAAGGTTTTCTCATTACGTTAGAGCCATGATCAGGTTGAAACGCGTCTGAAACGCTGGCCTCCCAGGAACTCCTTTAATGGCCCAATCATGTCGTCAAGATTGTACAGGGGTGTAGTAAAGACTCCCAGCCGAGTTCCTGTAATGTGCAAGGTGAACGATTGTGTGTACAGTTCACACAGACAGATTGAAATTATCTGTCGATTTTAAAGAATCAGGCTTTCAACAGGCCAAACGGCTCCGAGCCACCTCGGCCGGGATCGTAATTCACAGACGTACGGCCTTCTTTCAAGCATTTGCACCGTTCAGATGTTTTACAGCGGCTAAGAGTCTCATCACCGTACTGTGCTTAAAGCATCTGTAAATGTCAATTTACAGTTTTTTAACTTCAAAAGACACGTCCCGGTTTGACTTGAACGCCTCTCGTAAACGTGTAACTGGACAGAAATCGAATATAAAATTGTAAAATCAACACTAGGGAGTGTTTTGGTGTGACCTCGCTTTCGGATTGAGTCACAGTTTTCTGATGATGTCATTTACCACATCAAACACTAGTCACTTCAAAGAAGTAGGCCAAGTGAGAATCCAGTCTATGGTAAAATCAACAGGAAATGCTCAGAATATTATAGTCAAATTTGCTTCGTAATGTTGAGTTTGTTTTCACAGATGCTGCTGCTGTATATTAAGACGACTAACAGGAATGTTTTTGTGTCTCGTGTCATTATCCTGCAGGTCTTTTTTTTATACTGCCGTGTACAGACAGCTTCATTAACGTGGACATGCGCACCATTACTTTCGACATCCCCCCTCAGGAGGTGAGATTTAGATGTGTGTACATACATACATACGTACGTACGTAACGCCAGCTAGTTATTGTAAGACACAGAGGTCGGCCTTTCTGTAATAGTTCTTGCAAGAACAGTATTGCCAAGTGCATTTGCAAAATCCGTCAAGCACCATAATGAAACTGGCTCTCATGATGGCCGTCCCAGGAGGACGAGACCAAAACCTACCTCTGCTGCAGACGAGAAGTTCATTTAGAGTTATCAGCCTGAAAAATGACCAATTAACAGCAGCTCAGATTAGAGGCGTTATGAAGTCTTTACAGAGCAGAAGTAGCAGAAACATCACAATATCAACTGTTCAAAGGAGATTATACATATATATATATATATACACACAGTAGGTACGCCCAGACGGTTATCTTATCAGCCAATCACGTAGGTGCAGCAAAGAATGCAAAGAATCATTTAGGGCAGAGCTTCAGATCAAACATCAGTCAGGGGAAAACACGTGACCTTTAATGATCGCTTGGGCAGATGTTCTGGATTGAGAGTGATTATACACTGTGCGGCTGCCTCGTGATTGGCTGATTAGATAACTGCATGAATGTGAAGGTGTAGTATAAACACTCATACACGTAATAGGCGCTAACTAGTTTCACTGCATTCCATTTCCAATAGCTATAAATAAGTCTAAGGCAAAAATGGTAGTTGTTAATAAATGAGAAATCATTTTGAATCAATGATCTGCAAACACCATCCTGTGATTGATTTCGATGCCTAATTGTTACTGATCCTGTGTCCGTTTAATTCAACAACTATCTTTATGTTATGACTCATGTGCGTTTCTGTCCAAAGGTGCTCACTAAAGACTCTGTGACGGTGAGCGTGGACGGCGTGGTGTATTACCGCGTACAGAATGCCACCCTGGCTGTGGCCAACATCACCAACGCAGACGCTGCCACACGCCTCCTGGCACAGACCACCCTCAGGAACGTCCTGGGCACCAAGAACCTCGCCGAGATCCTGTCTGATCGTGAAGAGATCGCCCACAGTATGCAAGTGAGATACACTATTATGATTTTATGATATTATGATTGTTATTTTCTTTTATGAAATGTCAGTCCAAGTGTTCATTACTTTTGAGATAAAACGCTCTCTCTCTGTCTCTATTTCAGTCCAGTCTGGATGATGCTACTGACGACTGGGGCATTAAGGTGGAACGGGTGGAGATTAAAGACGTTAAACTGCCCCTGCAGCTCCAGAGAGCTATGGCTGCCGAAGCCGAGGCTGCACGGGAGGCCAGAGCTAAAGTGAGACACTACCACAAACACACACATCATACACTTCTGTCAGCAGCCACAGATATCTAAAATCATTCCAATAAACATGAGCATCACACTGCAGTTTTATTACAAATGTCTTTGTTTTTTTCCGTCAAGTTTTAAACACTGTAAAGTAAAGAGTACAGGATGTGGAGTCTCCCATCCTCAGCGAACGTTCCAGTGTTATATTTAGAACACACTTGACTTTATCATTCGTCCATTTGTCATCCTGTTGCTCGGAGAATGACCCTTTCCCATAGGCGTGGAAAAAATAAAAGTTGTTTACAATACGAGCGCAGCAGAATCCACGCTCACATAAATAAACCATGAGAAACGGACTCGTCCAAGGGGAGGACCGTCAAACCGGGAAGGGGAATGAGTAGCGACTAAAACATGTGTCCCGTGCCTCCTCGTATACCAGAGCGAATCACGGTTTATATTAGCGGTTATTGTTGCATCAAGTTCTTAGAAGTTATGAAACATAAACATAATTCCTTTATCAGGTAGTTTTTTTTTTGTCTTTCAAAAAAGTTAGCAAGACAAAAACATACACACACTATCACAACTGGGAATGGGAATCGCCAAATTATTATTATCAAGTTTTAAACAAACTTTGCACATAGTTCAGATGGGATGAAAGTGTGTGAGCAGCTCAGAGTGCCTGTAGGATTATAAAGAAATGGTGACATTTTACCTCCTCAAACGCCTCCAAAGTCTCAAAACTCGACTTGACTCAACATCAACGCGTGGGTTGAGTGGTTTTCCGAGTGGCGCAAGCATGTGGGGGGACATACGGCTTCTATAGCGGGTATCAGGGGCTTCTAACGCACACGGTTTTCCGAGTGGCGCAGTGGTAAAGTGCTCGCCCTATCATCCGGAGATCGCTGGTTTGCTTCCCGGGTGATGCTGTAACCTCTCGCAGCTGGAGGTCTAGAGAGAGCTGATTGGCCGAGCTCTCTCAGAGGGAAGGGATGAGAGGTACATCGTGCTCCCACATTAATCACGGCTCTACAGCCAATCAGGGGCGTCTGTGAGCTCACACAAGCGGAAGGAGCGGATAGCGCTGTCCTCCGAGTGTGTTACGCCGCCCCCAACAGTGCATGAGCAAGCAGTTTCGAAAAAGGGTCTTCGGCCCTCCCGGCTGAGTGGTTAGCCTTAATGTGGGAGCCCCCTAGTGACCGGGAGGAATTGGACAAGACAAAATTAGGGAGACAATTGTGAAAAAAATCCCCCCCCCCCTGAAAAACTGAAACGGTCAGGCATGAAAAGAAAAGAAAAGCCATATAATACTAAAAAACGGATTGTAGTTTTTTTTTTTAACACAGAATTAGGGCCCAAGCGCTATAACATCAGCCCTATGTCGCCATAGTATGTAAAGGGCCGTATTGTTGGCTTTTTGGGCCGACATGTTGGAATATACTGCCTTTCAGATGCCGGGGAATCTGAGACATCTCACACGAGATAATTTTCCCCCGATGCACATTTAGAGCTCATTGCATGTCATGGGCTCAACTCAACAGGAAGTCAGTTATTTTGGGTCGTTTGCAAAACGCACCCAAAGGATTTTGATACGTTGCTTTCAACTATATTTTATTATTAGTCTTCATTTATGGTATACAAGTCCCTGTGAGTGAGGTGTTACTATAAAAAAGCTGATGTATTAGACCAAGAGCAGACATGATCAAAAAAGATATCTTTCTCTCTCTCGTAGGTGATTGCAGCAGAGGGAGAGATGAACGCGTCCCGAGCGCTGAAGGAAGCCTCTCTGGTGATCGCCGAGTCTCCGTCTGCGCTGCAGCTGCGCTACCTGCAGACGCTCAACACCATCGCCGCCGAGAAAAACTCCACCATCATCTTCCCCCTGCCAATCGACATGTTGCAGTCCTTCCTGAAGCGCTGAGCTGACGTCTACATCCTACACACACACACACATACACATACAGTACACACACAGTTATACACTGAAGATGTAATGCAGGCAAATACAGATCAGCAGCATCTAAGGATCTAACACACACACACACACACACACATTCTCGCTGTTGCAGTGATATTATCATCACTTGAAGTCAGGGGTGATCTGACAGCAGCATCACTGATGATAATTGATCATTCTGTTAGGGCTGGGCCATGTGACGCAAATATCACATCCTATATACTGTAATTCACAAAGATAATGTTATTATTCAAATCCCAGGAAAAGAGTCTTATTGCATTTCAAAATAAATGTTTAAACAATTAGTGTAGGAATGTTTTTATTTAGTCTACTTTTAAATTAATTCAAATAAAGAAATCAAATAAGACACAGTATATATACATTTAAAATCCATCAGAAGTACAGGCAGTAGGTTACTGGGTGCAGTAGGTTGGAGGTTCGAGCCCCAGCGCTGCCACTTTGCTCCTGTTGAGCCCCTGAGCCAGGCATTTATCCCAATCTGCTCCGACCCTGCTGCTCCCGCCCCCAGCTTCCTAACTGGGTCATGCAAAAATGACGATTGGTGATTCATTTTAATAATTTTTTTTACTCAATATGGATATCGTATCATGTAGCTCAGCTCTAACGTCTCTGTGCCTATTACTTTGTCTGACCGAGCCGCTACATAACAACCAAATCCTTATAAAGCCTTAACCGTCAATTGTTCACGTTTAAATGTGTAGCATTTAATAATTGTACTTGTATGCTGTTCTTTATTTTAAGAGATTCTAATTATTTAGTATTTTATTACAATATTATCATTTAGTATTATAACATAAATAAGAAAATCTTATCTAAATATGATATCGCATTCATCTTTGGTTAAAAGTTTTCGAGCGCGTTACGTATAACAAATAGTGTACATTCACGCGTTTCTCGTATCCTCAGTCAGTCACAGGGACAACGGCAATGCGCCAGTATGCAGAAGAGGGCCGATAGCAGGGTCCTCTGAGAGTGTTGTATACGCACATACATAGCTTTAGTGTTACATTAATAGCTTTATAATACAGACTGCTGGCTTCACGTGTCTCGGAAGAAGCACGTCTCAGCCTTTCAAGCTAGGGGTGAGCAGGGTAGTGCGGGGGGGGGGGGGGTTACCATTTGGTGGATTGAAGAGAAAAAAATAAATGAATTTAACACCACATTGTTATATCTGTAATTTTTTTCCCATATTAATTCATGTATAAAATTTATCTCTCTTGTAAGGCTTGACTTTTTTAATATGCAGTTTTGCTTTGAGATTACTTACTGGAGCTTTTGACCTTTTGTTTAGACTTTCTTACACTCCCTATCTTTTTGTGTTTTGTCTTGTGGATCAGGAAGGAATGTGGTTCAGCAGTTGAAATCTTCCATCTTGCGTAATATGTTATTTCAAATTTTTGTATTCCACCTCTGCAGAAAACCAGTAATGTGCCATAATTATTGTCTAATATCAGTATGTCTCCATTTATTATAGCTACTGATTGATACCATTTCTACCCTGGTATTGTATATTGTACTCGTCTTCTTTACATTAATTGCATGTACATGGAAAATATATCAAAATCATTTACCATTTATTGTGTTTGTTCCTTCTAATTAAACACATCAGACAATTTGAAACAGTCCACAGAGCTGTTTTTTTTTGTTTTTGTATTGTAACACGTGTAAGGCAGGGCATCTGTTCTATATCTGTGAACAGGGTTTATGAAACAAGCTGCAAAGACTGGAATTTGTAGCTATGGTACAGTGTTGCATGCTGGATGTTTGATGTTCCACGATGACGCTCTTCTAATCAAGTGGTCAAGCTAATCGTTAAGTAAAGGACATGCCATAGAGACCGCCATACAGTAGAACTGTCCTTCATAAGGATCAGTGATTTGACCCAGTCCTGGGTTACAAGAACAAGCTGTCTGTAAACATTAACCTGATATGGAACAGATTTACACAGCAACGATATGTGGCAATAAAATGAAGTCAGCTGACATCCAGGTCATCACATCTATGGTGTTTTTCAGACATGTTCCAGGACTCCACGTGTGAAACAGTGGTTCTGGAAGCATGAGGAATCATTTTCACACTTGACATCAGGCAGTTTTTCACCAGGGGGTGTGCTGTATATCGCACAATTGTAAATTTGAGGTCATGCAGCTGCAAAAAGCAATTCATTGTTTTCTTGTTGTTTTTTTTATATAAACTGTCCCAAAAACTTGTAAAATGTTAATACTTAGAAATATAGTCTTTACAAATAATAATAAATTTAATAAGTTATCAATAATGAAACCAATATGAAACTAACAGATGGGCATAAATTTATTAGCACAAATAAAAGTACAAGCAATTTATTATCCCATGGTTATCTAAACTTCATATGGCTTATTATATTAAAACTCTCAAGGCGTCTGGAGCCAAGTCAAAGACCACATTTGTTTAGTCTGGAGCATGTAGTCAGCCCAAACAACTCAATCCACAATAAATAAACACATTCTCTTTTAAGTGTGATGGAAGAACTGAATTGAATTTGCAACGATTCTAACTTTCCATGGGCCTTTTTATGATGTATGAAGAACAAGGTTCAGATCTCACACTATGTTTGGTCTGGTTGGAGTTAAACTGCTCCTCAGCGCCCTCTGGTGGCAGTCACGCTTCAAATAACATGAACACACTCAAATATTTTGACTGATAGTTTTCGAAAGGCCTTATGGTTTGCTACATATGATGAAATGGGTGCATTTTATTTCTAAGTAAAGTGACACCACAATGCACACTAGGCAGGATTGTATTGTAAAAACTATAAAACTATATGCGAACATACAGGAAGAAACAGGCTCTGCTAATTTAATAAACCCGACAAATGCATGGATTTCTGCATTTGTAGACACTTTGTTGTTCTGACGTAACAGTATTCTAAAACATAACCTTGTTAAACTGTCACTATAAGTCTAGGCTCCTTGCTAATTCCTAATTTGAGATTTATCCGCCCTTGATATTGATTCACGAACATCTCAAATTATGATCAGATTTGTTTTTGGTCAAAAGAAGCACTGTCGAATATTTCATGGATGTTTCCAACTTCAGATTACAAGAGTTACCCTTATTACAACAAATGCATCGTTTAAATACAGTTTAATTATAATGCCTACTTTTTAAACACAGTAAAAATAAAAAAAAAGTGCAATTAGAAATAAAAGCTTTTGACTACAGACAAGGCTTGGAGTGTACAAGTTGCCTTTTTACACTGGTCAACTCCCAGATACCCCAGTGGAAGTCTGCTCAATCAGTGGAAAAGGGCAACTTCCACTTCTACCCAATTAAGGCAAAGGGGTTTTAAAAGGTCAGTAGGTGAGGGGTTCAAATCTCAACGTCAGCCATGGCGCGCTCCAGAGGGTCGCTGCTCCAGTAGTCGTGATCCCAGGGCAGGAACCAGCCGGTGAACGTGGGAGGCTCGGAGCCCTGCTTGATCTTCACAATGGGAGTACGGCGGTCTCGGTTGGCTGGATCCGTCTCGATGTAGCGTGCAGCTAGGACATTACAGATATACAAAAAAAAAGAGGTTTAATAATGCGCAACACATTCAGACATCCCCCACTAACCTCACTTTTTTTTTTTTTTTACAGTTATAAGTGTAAGTGTACAGGGTCAAAAACAGCTGGTATCCAGTTCGAAATAAAAAAATAAAAACATGCATAATGATTTACTTTCCACATTTCGAAAGTCTGTTACGAGTGAGAAATTTAAGGAGCCTCACCTGAAGCCATCGCTTCAGTCTTTTCCTCCTCTTGTGCCTCATTACCGATCCATACAAACACCTGCAACACATCCAGAGCGAGTCAGAAACCCCAGAAGGCAGGGATGATTTAAATGGCTGCATGCTACTCGGAATATCTTTAGAGAAACTTCAAGGCAAATATTATGATTAAAAGTCTTTGGAGCACATCGTGTCTACAAGATCAATGTAAAAAACTTTAAAATGTTGGCTTGAGCCACTTATAAAGAGAGAGCTGAATGTTACCTGGTCCCAGGTATCCAGGATCATGACATCATCTGGAGCCAGATCCTCTTGTGTCATCTCTCCAGGTACCTCCTCAATCTACAAAAGCAGAAAACCTGCTGTTATCTGGTTTAAACAGTTCAACTAAAAATTATTTCGATAACTAAATGAAGTGATTTGTTAAAATCTGACTAAATAAAATAAAATAAAAATTAATCCAATAATCACTGCATGTCACTAAATGTACGGTTCAGACACGAAATACATTTTTATTAACCATTTTTCTCCAAGACGAATCATTTTCGTGTCATTTTGCACACACCCGTATACAATACTGCTAATGTATTGTTTCTTAGTTTTCAACGCTTGGAATCGGGAAAGTTCAGGAAAAAAACTCACGATGAAGCGCCCGGTTTTGTTGGAGCAGGCGAAGAGTCTGGGTGGGTGAGTGTCCATTTTATCCTTAAGCCTGGTGGATGTGGGGTACTCGCTCTTTCCTCCCAGAGCTGCCCAGAAGTCACCTGCACATGAATGAACAGGACAAATCCTTATATGCATTCCAGAAAAAAAATATGCATTATTATTGACACTTAATATAATATACAGTATGTAAGGAATTATGTTCATAATGCACAATAAATCAAAGTCATGGTGATGCGATGTGTGTCCTGTTACCGTCATCGTTCTCCATTTCTACAATAATTACATACAGTGATGTCATACATCCCTGATCCTGATGTCACCTATGTTAAACACAGCTAATGTTACATTACTGAGAACCCATTACATAATAGCCTCAGTTCTTACCACTCTCTCCGCCCTCTGTGATCTGAGAAGGAGAGACCCCGAGGATAGCACATAGATCCTGTGCACCCTGTATCTCCGGGTCACTGGCGCCAATGCCGACCCACATGGAGCTGCTCGATGGGGTCACCAGGACGAAGACATCGTTGGAGTTCAGGTTTGAGGAAACAGCATCAACCTGGAGAGAGGAATTCCAATATGCATGAACTCACACTATTAAAAGGGAACCTACTATGTAAAATTCACTTTGTCGTTTTTAGACAATTAAATAGGTCGAAATAAACCAAAAAAAAAAAAAAAATACAAAATTGGAAAATATATAATTAAATTCAACATTCCCTATCTATTTGTGTATTGGCCAAAATGAAAGAGACAGATTGACCTTGGAGGTGCAAGGTGACCGTGCTCACCACTACGCCACCATGCAGGCTCACTGAATACTGATGATGTCATCATGAATTATTCATTCATTCATTCATTCATTTTCTATACCGCTTAATCCTGTGTTCAGGGTCGCGGGGGACCTGGAGCCTATCCCAGGAGACTTCGGGCACTAGGCGGGGTACACCCTGGACAGGGTGCCAATCCATCGCAGGGCACACACACATACACACACTCACACACCCAATCACACACTACGGGCAATTTAGGAACGCCAATTAGCCTAACCTGCATATCTTTGGACTGTGGGAGGAAACCGGAGTACCCGGAGGAAACCCACCAAGCACGGGGAGAACATGCAAACTCCATGCACACAGAGACGGGAATCGAGCCCGGACCCTGGAGGTGCAAGGCGACAGTGCTAACCACTAAACCACCGCGCCGCTCATCATGAATTAATGCTCCTAAGTTTTTTTCTGGAAAATGAAGAGAAATATTTGGGAGACACCTAAGACTTGTTTAAAAAGGAACATATGCATTTTTTTTAATACAGTATGGCCTTTTAGTAATGACTAAAGATTGGAGCTGGCTTGGCTGCTAAGCCAAATTTGGCCACCAGAGGGAGACATAATCAGTCTATATGGCTCCTTTGCCACACAGTTGCTCAGTCATGAGTTAACTTTATGAGAGCGGGACTTTAGCAGGAATCTGTAATTTAGTAAAAAAAAAAAAAAAAAAAAAAAAGGAGTAAAATCTCTCGTGTTACTTCACTCCAGAAAGGACTTTTAAAAAAGTTTCCCTTCAGCCTCTTTGAGAAGACAAAGCACTTGTTTGTTTCGGTTCTCCCTAGTTTAATGTCTTCAGTTTCACCATGTGCTCTGTCCTTTACCAGAACGTAGCATGTTAGCTCCTGAATGGCAAGGTTGATTCAATTCACAGAACTGTAAATTATGGATAAATGTACACTAACGAGTAATCTTTCTTAAACATTGATTCACTGATATATGATTTTTAAATTCCATAAATGAGACTGACGTTACAGTGTTAAAGGAATTCTCTCGCGCTCGTCGACTGAGTCACACTGACCTCTACAGCCCGGGTGCATCCCGCAGAGCTGGAGCGCACTTGGAACAGGCGAGTCTGTGCGGGTTCGGATTGACCTCCATCCCTGGACGTGCCTCCCTTATACACCACCATGGGCTTTCCGCCGAACAGACTCATGAGGTGTGCAGGCTCCTTCCCCTGAACCACACGCACCTGAGAAACACACAATACATTATTGCATATGTTGTAAAGTAAAAGAAAAAAAATGCGTAGGAATATGTATAAAGGTGGATCTAGGAAATGATCAGATTATGTTAAAAGTCTTCTGATAGCTTACACGTCGCGGTTATTCAACAGTACAGATGCTATCACCTGATATCAAGTTACAGTAGCTGACTTGGCAAGATAATCAGCAAAATAAACGAACATGCTAAACTAGTTTTGATGTCCTCCCACTACAGGGTTTGTCTTCAATGCTAGTTTCCCCTTCTTTAAGCCTCTTCAACCATCTTTGCACATTGCTCATCAATGGCGTCAAACGGTATGTAGTGCAATGCGAGACCATCAACTGCACTCTTTTCTCCAAGAGTACATCGCTTGAGATGGAGACTATGTTGAGTAGCAACTTTTTTACTCTAACAAAATGTGCAGTTTGAACCAAGTATATTGGCGAATTAAAAAAAAGTTAATAAACTTTCGCATTACTTTCAATACAGCCATCATACATTTGTAAAACAACATCAGTGAGACGAAAACAATAAGCTATTATTTTATATATACTGTATATTTTCTCAAACGTATCTGAAACAGTATTTTAATACTAGATTGGAGCATAAATCATCATCATCATCATCATCATCAAGTCGTGTTGTGACAGATCCTAAGCTAATTTCCATGTTTATTTTGTCTGCTTTCCACCAGGTGGCATCAGTGAGCCAATCAGATCAGATCTTGTTACTTTAGTGCCAACATTCTCAGCAGCACTTTTTTTTTTCCCTCTGGCTGGCTGTCGGACAGCAAGCTGTCCAACGCCTGGAAAAAACATTGCTTCATCAGGTTGTGGACAAAAAGGGCTCTTTTGCTTCCGCTCCCCCGAACACTGGGCCCGACTGTCTTCTTTCCACTCCACTCGGCCTGAATTATGCAGTTGTTTACTGTTCAGCCTGATTCCAGCCATATTTGGAAACGAATTAAGTTCCCTAAATGTTCCTCCTGAGGTTTGTGGTTCGTAGGCTGATATTTAAAATTTTAGCTTTAGCCAGAATCCAGCATTTGACAGCACATTCCTGCACTTGGTTTAATCTGACATGCGAGAAATGCACACGTTCTGCACACGACAAACGATGGATTCAAAATGTGTGATTTGACTCTAATGTGACTTTTGGGACAGTGAATAGCAAACACCCTTTGCATACACACACAAACACATGATGCATGGAAACATATGAATTCAAGCAAAGAGATGATGGCAGCTGAGATGTGATGTGAAAGAATGTGAAAAGCAGAGGTGCCAAAATTTCTGGCAAGAAAATTCAAGCAGGAAGAGGGAAAAATTAGACACCACAAAAACCCTACAGTAAGCTGGCAGACAAAACGGCTCGGTGTTAAACTATAAACCATGTGGTGAACTGATTCAAGAACAACCGACTGAGTGTTAACTTACTACAGTTTTTTTTCCCCCTAAATAAAGACGATAGAAGTCGATGTACAATGGGAAACTGTTCAGGTCTGAATGATGTTGTTTGTTGAGTGGATTACAAATAATAATAATAATAATAATAATAATAATAATTAAAAACATCTTTATTACTTTCTTTCCCAATCTGTGCATCTCTTCCAGGTAAAATATAAAGACATCATGCTGATCACATGATCACAATCTTTCTTGAACGCAACCTCTTATTACAGAGACGGGAATTATCTTTTCATGTGAAGTAGAGGATATAATACAGTTATAGGACCACATCATAAACATGCCCATGAAACAGGCTGCAGAATTCCGCCGTTTTAGCCACACCTGGAGCTCTATTCCTGCTATGTTTCAGTTGACTTTATAATTTTATGAGAATTCGAATACTACATGCAGTATCATATGGTGATCATAAAGTGTATAAAGATGTGCAGCTTGATTGCAGCTTAATAATTACAGGCTCCTGTATTTATTTATTTGTTTGTTTGTTTTACAAACTAGGAATGTTATTGATCATTAACTAGTTGCAAGTTAAAACTGGTTTACACCAGTTAAAAATATATTAACAGATAAATATTTGTTTTGCAGAATAGTTCTCCTTAGCACCTACTGTATATCTATTAACTTTCGCACCAAAAGACTTTGTATTTTTTAACATATAGGATACTGCTTTTCATTGCTTGTTTAAAGTACAGGTACTCCCCGACTTACGAATGAGTTCCGTTCTGGAGAAACATTCGAAAGTCTGATTTGTTCTTAAGTCCGAAAAAGTCACACACACGCACACATACAATATACCGGGTTTTAGACATTTTATAAAATTTCACTTACACATAGAAAATATTGTATATATTTGTAAACATTGGTATCTGGTGTACTAAAGTGTCTATTGTTTGTGTATAAACTCAAATGTTCGTAAGTCGGGGAATGTCTGTATTTTGCCATAACTAATTTGTTAGGATTGTGCTGTTAAACTGTTTATATTTAAATACAAATAAAAATGTGTTTCTTGTTACTTTTAATTTTTAATCGATTATTGATTGTCAATATGGTCAGTTAAGAAAAAAAAAAAGTCCTACTTGAGACAAATACTCCCTTTGTACCTCACACTCTTTTCCCTTCAGTGAAGTACATTTCCTACAGGGTGATTTTTTTTATTTTGTCTGATTACCACTTTAGCTAATAAGGACACCATAAGGAAAGTTCTGTAGCTCTGTGAAAAAGTCAATATTAATTATCTGATGATTAATTGTGCAACTGCTAAGGAATCTTGCTTTATTTTTTCGAACCTCAGATAAAATATCTTCTCGGAGATAGAGTTTCCCTGAAGCAGTTTCTCTCTAATTTATGCAACATCCTCAGGAAATTCTTGATTTAATCAAGGGAGAATGTTTGTGTCCATGGGGCATGTGTGTATGTGTGTGTTTTTTTAAATAAAGAGAGGCATGCTGGTCAGAGACAGGGCTACCTGAGTAGTGATAGGAGCACCAGCCACCTAGAAACACAAGCAGCAAAAAAAAAAAAAAAAAAAAAAAGAAAAAAAAAAGATGGGGAATGAAGGAATGAAGATGAAAATGTCAGGACAAAACATTTGGCGTCAGGACATGCTCACTGCTGGGTGAAGATTCAGTTCCCGAAATTTGACATGAGGATATTTCCCAGTGACAAACCACAATACATACAGTATGTACAGTACTGATAAAAAAGGCTTGAAATATTTCTATATTTAGCTTCCAGATCTTCTTGTATTTTTAATGTAGTCTTGTGGAATAGTTCTCCAGACTTCTTAAAGGACTCGCATTTTCAGTCCAGTCCTACCTGAGCAGTTTCAGGGTGATGTTTCTCGTTTAAGTCATTTGAATCA
Source organism: Channallabes apus (assembly GCA_030522415.1). NCBI lineage: Eukaryota > Metazoa > Chordata > Actinopteri > Siluriformes > Clariidae > Channallabes > Channallabes apus. The sequence continues at coordinate 5,037,131 of CM060106.1, forward strand.
TTCAAGCATATATAAAAAAATAAAAAAAAAAGACTCATGACGATGGTTTTTTATGCTTTTTATGAAAGAGGTTGTTTCATAAACAACAGACTGTTTAGACCTGTTGCTTCAATGTAATGTACATAATTAAATGTAATTTAATTCAATAAAAAGAAATGAGGGGTGGCTGAAAACTTTCGCACAGTTATGTAAACCCATATAAATAAATAAAAAAAAACTGATTTTATTTTAGACTAAGCACTAAAGTTAAGGTTAATCACTTACCTGGACAGGTCCTCCTCCGAGCTCATCATCCAGCTGCGTGGCCAAGATGGCAGACGCTCCGATTTCATCCTGTGAGGAGTCCGTTCCTTGCCTAGAGGAAAAAGATTGGGCTTCATAAACAACCAAACAACCAAGTACTGTACTCAGGGTCTGCTGATAAAGCGAGCTGCTACACGTCATCGTCAGGCACCTCACAGTGCCAGATGCTTGGCTCTGTTGTTATCATTCTCTGATTATCTGCTTGAAATAGAAGCTCACTGTCTTCCATTATGAATAACAATAACACATTTTCAGGATTATTTTGGGAACATTTCAGGGTTTTGTTCCATATGCATCAGAACAGTGAGGTAGTTTCATAGCACGTGTTCATGACCTGTAGTGAACTCTTACCAAATGTAGATGATGTGTCCCTGCCTGCCACCATGTCTGTAGTTGTAAAGGATGATGTAACTGTCTCCGCCGTAGAACTGGCCATACATGGACGGGTCAACTGGTACCTTGTCCGAACCTTCAATACGCCAGATCTGTAAAACAACAACATGAGATGCTCTACTGTTGCTCCGAAGCATTAAATGCGTCGACAAATTCATATTTTATCGTACCATATTAGCTCTCCTTATTAATTAAGCTGTATGCATGTCCTGAGCTCTTACTTGTTTCTCGCCGCTGCCGTCATCGATCATGCCGTGCTGCGCTGCCATGGCAGGCGATTCGTGCAGCGTGGCAGCATCGAATGGCACCTTCTCAATCTTGGCGATGTGGTTGGAAACGTATGCCACGCCCATGCCGTCTGTCTGGTCCACATCACGCCAGTTCTTGAAGAAGTGCTTGAACAGCGGAGTCTCGCCCATCTCGGGGAGGATCTGCACCTGAGTGTGCTTCGCGTAGCCCATCTGCTTAATGAAACCATCTGCTGCCTTCATGGCTGCCTTACGCTCCTCAACGTTGGCTTCCTTTCCTGTTTCCATGTTAACAGTGTCAAATTTGTGACCATTATTCGTATATATATATATATATATATATATATATAAAAACTTTCCCCCTTCCTTGTTGAATTAAGTTCTGATTCGTTTTAAAACATCTGAATTTGACCAGCATGATGTGAGCTTTTACATTTTCATATGGTTTTAACCATCACATTCAAATATGCAAATTACTAGTGAGGACTTTAGCTATTAAACCTTTATGCCAATCTAGCGGTAACTTAGCTAAATACGCTCATATGTTGTATTTTAACAAGTATCGCTAGTAGTTTTACTAGCTACTTTTGGGTTTGCTTGGTCACCTTTCCAGAGGAAGATCTTGCCATCGGAGCCATGGTCCAGAATAAAGCAATCCTTGGACTCCAGAGCACTCTGGGTAAAAGGGTTCTCATCAGCCACCAAGGCCACAGCCATGGTCCCGCTAGCATCCGAAACCTGCGGATTAGATTAGAAGACCGTACTTTAGAATTACTGTAAATGAGTGGGGTGTCTGGACTTCACCATTCCATCTGTTTTAAATAGGCGAAGCACCTTGTAGAGTTTAGCCAGCTTCCTGTTGGACGCGTCTGCTTTGAGGTCATCATCGGCTCCTTCAGGCAGGTCTGGCTTTGCTCCTAGAACCTGTCATAAGATACGGAAAAAAGATTCAATAGGAGTCCTACTGGAGTCCTAAGTGTAGACGTCGCTGTTCGTTCAGTCCGAAGATGTTTTACTCCAGGTTGAATCTTTACCTCAAGTATCTTTTCTCGCTCCACACCTTCATCGCACACGTAGACACGGGCTCTCCCGCTACGCTCGTTGTCACGGATCGCCTTGGCAAGCTGAGTGGCCTTCAGCTTCTCGAAGCGATTGCTCTTGGATCCGCACCACTGGTAGATCTCCTGTATTACGCACAGATGATAGTAGCAGGTGAATCAATGATGTTGAATGATGTTCGACTGTAAACAATCAACTACTACCTTTACATATTACATATTACATTACGCCTCTGATAAACAAGTGCAAGTTAATGTAGAAACGTTAACAGGTTCGACCCAGCGGATTGACCCGCCTCCTTCATTTCTCTCCCTGCGATACTCACATTCCCGAGGTCCAGGATGAAGCAGTCACCCTGGTTGAAGCTGTCCCAGCTAACCGGTACCTCTGTTGCCCTGACGACACGACGACCTTTGACCTGGAGCACACGCTGCATCACCACCTCGTTCGTGACAACGTGCTTAAACCCTGATGCGACGCCTCCTTTCTGAAAACGGAGAGAGAAGATTCAAGGATTAAAGTCGAGGGTCTGGTTTCAGTGACATCACTACCAACGCGTCTCTGCCTGATGATTATGATTTAATCAGAAATCATTAAAAAAAAAAAAAACAGTGACAGTATATCTTAATGCTTTTATTAAAAAAGATACGATTGGATTGTCCTTTTTTCTATTCACCTGCTTTATTAGATTACTTTAGAATGACATTAAAAATGGCACCCATGGTATTCCATGCCCAAACAAGAATACGGAGACGTTCAGTTCAGTTTTTGTACTAATATATAATTAATATATGATATATTATCATCCTTTAATTCAATTAAATTAAATTTTATTTATATAGCTTTTTTAAACAATGGTCATTGTCTCAAAGCAGCTTCACAAAAAAGCTTTACCTTCTGGCCTTAGGTTCTTTTCACTATACAGGAGTGATAGCTATGATGAGAAAACAGCATACAGTTCCAACGAGGCAAGACTTAAGCATGTATTTTTTGCCACTTATTCTACACTTCCTAGCCATTAGACTGCTTTCACTTTTGCGCAGTTATTTCTATCCAGAATTGCATTCATTTTTTTTCTCGTGTGATCTTGTATTGATGATTCTGAACTTCTGACCACTTCTGTAAAATCTTCTCAGAAAGAAGTTGAGGTCAGGACTCTGTGCTGGCTAATTCACGTCTAAAAGAAATTTGTCAGGCCCCAGAACTACGCTTTCACAATTTTAGTCTTAGAATACGGCCGTACCATCAGGGAAGAAAAACTCCATATGATACGATGCCATGATCATTCATTACATTCGGCACAGGATTTGATAATGGATTTTTTTTCCGTACCTCAAACTCCAGTTATTTCACTCCTCCTTTATTTTTGTTTTTTTATGTAAATGAGCTAGTGCAGAGACACGCCCCAACAGAAAACTACAAAGCTGAGAAACAAGCTGGGTGGAGGGGTATCTTCTTATATGATGTTACAATAGTGGAACTGTTTAATAGGCTTCTCCAAGCCATAGTCAATACCAAATACACAAAACAAGACCGGGGAATGCCCTTTTCTTGTACAAGTACACTGCAGCTTCGTCGAAATGCCTTAAATTGACCAAAATTTTTTAACTTGCATAAAAGGTCCCCTTGGGTTATTTGTTTATTTAAATCTAAACGGTGATGTGTTTTTTGGTTACGCCAGTGTATTTTGCATACCTACTTGGTGTGTTAGATGCAATTCAATTGCAGCAACCATTTTAAAACAGAAAACAAAAGCTCTCCTTTAAATGTTCAACTTGGTATTATCTATATACACCTTTTATAGCAGATCATCTAATAAAATAGCCACGCCCGGAAGCACAAACATCGTAAATAAAACGATTTAATAATAAGATTTCCATTTAAGAATCATTTCCATTGAACTGGTTTATAAAGTTGAATCAGCAGGTTGTTCATTCACTGGAAGGTACTGTGTGTGTGCTGTGTATAACCTCAGGAAAACAGCACAAACACCTACACAGGTACAGCATCAGGTTATTGCACATGGTTGTGTCATTTTTAACCTTGTTACACGTCAAGTCACTTACCATGTACTGCAGACCTTTCTTAAAGTAACCCAGGAACGTTTTAGACTCGTGTCCCTGGACCTCACGGTACTGTATGGGCTTTCCACCCAGGTGATCATCCAGTTGCACTGTGAATATGGCAGCTGATCCACTTTCATCCTGCGTGCAGGCGTCACCTAAAATACACAAGCAATGAAAAATTTGCAATAATAATAAACAAAAACAAACTGTTGCACAGAAATAGCATTGAACTACGGTTCGAAAGGGTCCAGGTTCAAACCGCACGACCACTGGGTAATTCAAAAGAATGAACCGATTTCATGACAAATTGCTTCAGTTCTCAAGCAGCGTTATGGAATGAGTCCGTTTCACGTGTAAGACAGGAAATAAAAAGTTGATTGTGAGTAGAATACTTGTGATTTGGCTGGAGTGTATAATATAATATTGCATGGGGAAATCTGTTCATGCTTTTTGAATTACCCTTTATAATAATAATAATCATAATAATCATAATAATCATAATAAGTGCTAAGCATCTTCAGGCCACAGCTCATAACCTACCCAGCCAGAAGTGGAGGTCGTACTGCAGGTTCCCGGATCGCTGTTTGATGGTGTTGAGGACCACATAGGCGTCGCCGGTGTAGAACCCTCCGTACAGGTTCTCTGGTACAGCAACCAGGTCGAAATTCTCAATCCTCCACACCTGCAGTCCAGGCTGCTGGCCTGCCTTCTCAAATTCAGGATGGTGCACCATACTGTCTGAAAAGAAGAAGGAAAAAAAAGTCTGTATTGTGGAGTCTTGATGATTCAATTATTCCCAGATTCATAAACCCTGGATGGAATACCAGTCCGAAGCAGAGCACCATGGACATGCATTCATACTGTTATTTCACACCTAGAGGCAATTTGGAGTCGCAAATCCACCTAGTCATGTGTTTTGGAAAAAAAAAAAAAAAACTCAAACAAGCAAAGCAGAGGTGGAAAAACTCCCAGAAAAGAACCAGACTCAGTTGGTGAAGCAGAGTTAAAGCAAACAGTATGAAGTGCTAAAGTGTTTAAATGATGCGTAGATCATGTTTTAAGGCAAATTCTTAAAAAATTCAAAAGCTTGGACAGAACTCGACCCTGCGTGTCCGATGTCATGTTTTAAACTTATGTCACCAACTATAAACACACACCCTCACAACCTTTTTTTAACCTAAAGTTATTACTATTTATTACTTTTTAGGTATTAGCCCAAGCATACTGTATTCATGGTCCACTGTAGCTGACCTCATGTACTGTAGCATGTCTCTATAAACTGGGAGTTTTTTTTCCTGTGCTAAAGGACATTGAGACCAAGCCCACATAAAGAGGAAGAGCCGTGACTCAGCCTAGCAGTATGAAAAGAGCAGCTGCTGCCCGTGAAAACATTTGCCCCAGCTGCCTTCCCTAATACTCGCATATACAGTACAGTACATACACACCACTGAGCTTTAACATGGTTCTGCATCAGTTAGAGGCTCTTGTATTGGGGGATCAGGTTTGTAGAGGAATTTGGGGTGGGTGTTGGAGGATGTTTGACATTTTTCAGGTCCTCTTGTAAAAATTAAAGCCACAAGCCACAAGTTAGAAAGCATATAGAGTTTGTAATATCTAGCCTCAGTGGTTTAGATCAAATCATATAGTGATCAGTCATAAAATTATAACTATCTAAGGTTTGGGTTCTCCATGTACCATCAAGGTGTGGCTCTGCAGGGCCTCTGGGAGGGTGGTGCTGTGCTGTCTGGCACCAGGAAGATCCTTTAGCAGCAGATCCTTGTTTGCTGTGCGTTGGGTCTCTACAGATCAGACTTGTTTGCCAGATGCATCCCACAGGTGCTCGATTGGGATCTGGGGAGTTCGGAGGCCGTGTTGCGGTCTTGGGCTCCTCGCCTGCTGGGCCCTGTGTGAGTCGGGCTGTGGTGCACCTGGGTGCTCTGTTGCCTTTCTATCATGGCCAGCTTTGACTTCCATTAGCAATGTGTGCTGCTTTTCTGTGGGATGAGACCAGACAGGTGGGCCTTTGTTCCCTCTGGGCATGTGTAAGCCTTGGGCAACCATGGTCCTTTCACCAGTTTACTGGTTTCACCTGTCCATCATAAAGGTGGACATTATCCTATTGTCCAGTAGAAGAAAAGAAGCCGATTTTGCAAGTGCGATTGTTCGTAAAAATAAACATAAGTAATAGTTTTGCCAAATATTTGTGTTTCCGTCTCCATCTGCTAGGATTTTCATGTTATAAATTTCAGCACCTCTGCATCTTTAGGGTCCGTGGACTGGCAAAAAAAACCCTGTGTTAAGAATCAAACTATCAGTTGCAGTAAATATTAACGTCCATTGGAGGCAAACCTGGTTAAGCACTGGAGCTGTGGATCATAGGTAGATTAGTGAGTCGCTAAAATTCTTGGTTAAAGTTCTTATTCCATTAATTTATGCTGCTGTGTTTCATACACAGCTCCTTTACAGTACACAGTCCATGCTCAACATGTTTGGGCCATTAGAGGAGTTCCTGGGAGGCCAGCGTCTCAGGCATGAAGCAGGCAGTCTGAGAAAACATTCAACCTTGATGGTATCCAAGCACTAGTCAAACCATAAGTAATAAGTACAAAAATATCGACAAACTCTCAGAACTGTTCTGTTCAAACTGGTTTCAAACCTGTATTTTCCACAAAAGCTGAGATACATTTAAGATTTTTTTTAATGGAATCATAGAAGGCATTTAATATCCACTTAACTTTTACCTAAATGATTTAAAAACGTGAATCGAATTAATCGTATCTGGCTAAATTGCATAATCGATTCAATCACACAGCTCTATGAGACACGTCGGATACAAATCGAGCAAACCAGCATGTGTATCCAAATTCCTGGCCACTGGCATGACCAAAAAAACTATTGCAGAAGTGTCAGTCTACAGTATTCCTTTTTTATAATGTCAATAAAACTCTCGACTAGGGAAGTGGCTGCCTGATTAAAGACTTTGTTTGAAATTTCAAAAGGCCAAATACAAAGACAAAAACGCACTTAAAAGAACATCAAGCCTAGTAGTGGTGTTAAAAATGTTAAACACTGTTAAAACTGTAGCTGAATTGGTATTTGCCTCATAGGGGGTTGGGTTATTAATATAATAATAATAATAATAATAATAATGAGGTAAACTCTTTTAATTAAAAAAATCTCTTTGATGTCATCTATCCAAGGTTCTGAATAATAATAATAATAATAATAATAATAATAATAATCTGTGCCTAGATCAGTGGTTCTCAAAGTGTGGGGCGCGCCCCACTAGTGGGGAATACAGACATGACAGGTGTGGCGCAATGAACGGGAGGAAATTAGTGGAAAATAATAGGAAAGTACCTATTCTAATTCATGCTTTTCTTTATTGATAATGAAGAGCGTACGCTCAAAACTAAACAATCACACACAAATAAATGGATCATTAATACAAGTAAATTTAAAATAACATCAGTTGCAGGGATTAAAGTGAAAAAAATTCTTCTGACTGAACTTTTTTCAGGCCAAGCCATATTACTTTAACAAACACTTTATTTAAATAGTCGAGACCAATAGCGTTAGGGGAGATTAAACTGCTTTAATATTGCCAGTTTGCATATTTTAAAAGCTATTTGTAATCTTTGAAAGAAAATATACCTTGACAAATAATCAACCATCTACCACAGTGTAAACGTAGCCAAAGAAAACATCTTCGTTTTCAGCTTAGATGACAATTCGGATTTCCAGTAAGCGGCTACGTTTACACTGCCAGGTAAATGTGACCCAATTCCGATTTTTCGCTCATATGTGACATAGAACATATCCGATATATATGTCCGTGTAAACAGGAAAAAAACGCATGCATTCCGATATTTAGAGATCGGTTTCAGGCCTCAAGGGCTACGTTTACACTGCAGGTCTCGATGCTTAGTTCTGATTTGTTGCCTATATCTGATATTTTTGACCGTCTGTTTACACGTTATTTCCACTATGACTCATATCCGATTCACGTGTTTACACTCGCCATACCATCTGAAACATCGCGCATACTTAAAGGGAGGTTCTTACGCTGCACAACAGCCAAGAAAGATGAAGGTGAAATATGCTTAATACTATCTCTACTATATATGCAAAGCTCGCGCACCATGGTTTTATAACGGAGGAGGAGAAAAAAAACGGCATAATTGCAGCCTGCACATATGCTTTATTCATCAAATACTGATTTAATGTTATTTAGCCCAAATAAGCATTAACACAAGGCGTGTGTGTGTGTGTGTGTGTGTGTGTGTGTGTGTGTTGGAGGGGGGGGGGGGGGGGGCGTTGTTCTTTTCCTTTTCCATGTCACATGTGATGTTATAATTCCACACGCGCTTTCACCGGAGAATAAAATTACGTCATTAAACTGCGAAGAAGTGGCAGTTTTAATGACGTACAGAACACAATGCCTCAGGAAATCCGATCTGTCTGTTTACACGACAGTCACATTAGCACATATCTGATTTATATCCGATTTATTTCCACATATGAAGGAGGCCTGAAACCGATCTCGAAATATCGGAATGCATGCGTTTTTTTCGTGTTTACACGGACATAGAACATATCCGATGTGCGTCACATATGAGCAAAAAATCGGAATTGGGTCACATTTACCTGACAGTGTAAACGTAGCCTTTGACAACTGATTGCATTAAATTAACTAGTGGTTGTGAGACTGTGAGCGACAGGTCATGCTCCGCTATGAAAGAACATAGGCGCACTTTTACATCGCGCACACGGTCGGCCACAGATGTGTGAATCTCCGTTGTGGTTCTTGTGGCAGCAGACAGGGAGCATGTGGACTGTTAGAGCACGAACCGCAGCATTGTGACGAGCTGCTGACTGATGGCGAACTCGTACTTTGTTTTGCCATTATTGCCATATTGAAGTTTCCTGTGGCATACTGTGCAGAGACACCTACCTGGATGTTTGATTTTTTTTAGTCCACGAACTAAAAGGCTTGCCATTCTCCCCAATTTCGCTAAGCCAAGCCCATCTCCATTTATTTATTTTTTTACACTTTTATCAATCTCCGAAACATCGGAGCCTTCCTGCATTAAGTGTGTCCATGCTATCTTAAATATAGTTATACCTCAGCCTGACATGTAGTTCTTCAAAACTAAACCAAAACCCGGAGTGGATTCATACCGGAGTGATAACAAAACGCTTAGAGTGGAGAGAGGAACGTGCAGTCGCTCAACTCCAGGCTTTGATCACATCCTCCTCAGCAGGCTGAATACACTGTCTTTGTCACGGAGCGGAACGGAACGAGGTGAATCCAAGTGCAGATGACGTGCCACAACGTCAGGCGAGAGCGTGGTCGGAATGCGGAAGTCAATGCCGGGCGATCAGTCAGCGGAGCGTCTAAGCCAAATCGTAAAGCGGGAGCCGTGGTCAAAAGAGGAAGCGTTAATTCAAAACCGGGAGATCAAAGGGCGAGGCAAACAAATCAGAGACGAGAAACCGAAAGCGAAAAACGAGAAACAAAGCGACTTGGCAACGTGAGATCAAGGGAAAATAAACGCGAGAAGATCGGGGCATGAAAACACAAGATAATCCAGCGATTTGAGCAGCGCAGTGTGCGTGCTTAAATCACTGGAGAAATCAGCGTAGGGAATGGGAAACAGGTGAGCAGAAGGGGCGGAAACGGGGGCGTGAGAGCGCACGTGACGGCTAGACAACAACATGAGCGCGTGGGGAAGTGACAGCGTGGGAAAAAGACGGCCGACAGACCGTGACTCGTGACAGTACCCCCCCCCTTACGAACGCCTCTGGGCGTTAGGACGGGGAGCCTCAGGGAAGCGTTTCTGAAAGTCAGAGATTAGCTTGGGGTCTAGGATGAACTTGGCGGGGATCCAGCTTCTCTCCTCAGGGCCATAGCCTTCCCAGTCCACCAGGTACTGAATGCCTCTACCTCGGCGGCGAGCTTTCAGGAGGCGGCGGACGGTGTAGGCTTCACCGCCATCAATGATACGGGGAGGAGGCAGAGGGTGGGTGGGGGGACTTAATGGGCTTGAGGCAAGACAGCGTAGCTGGGATACGTGGAACGTGGGGTTTATTCTTCGCATGGTTGAGGGGAGTAAGAGTTTGACAGCGCATGGATTGATGATCTTGGTAATCGTGAAGGGACCGAGGTAACGAGGGGAAAGCTTGCGGCAGGTGGTCTTTAGGGGGATATCTCTGGCGGCAAGCATGACTCTCTGCCCCACCCTGTACTTGGGAGCCTGAGAGCGTCTGCGGTCGGCCTGTGTCTTATATCTTCTGCCGGCCCGTAACAGCGTTCGCCTCGCTTGCAGCCAGGTCTTTCTGCATCGTCTGACAAAAGCTTGGACGGATGGAACACTGACCTCCTCCTCCTGAGATGGGAATAAGGGTGGTTGATAGCCCAGGCAGCACTGGAATGGAGACAAACCAGTAGATGACGATACTTGGGAGTTGTGGGCGTATTCCACCCATGGCAGAAACTTGCTCCAGGAGGCGACATCTCGGGAGGCCATGCACCTTAAGGCTACTTCGAGGGACTGGTTCTTTCTTTCGGTCTGCCCGTTGGACTGAGGGTGAAAGCCTGAGGACAGACTGGGGGTGGCTCCAATGAGTCTGCAAAATGCCTTCCAAAATTGTGATGTGAATTGGGGCCCACGGTCGGATACGATGTCATTGGGAAGACCATGCAGCCTGAAAACGTGCGTTATCATGAGATCAGTGGTTTCCTTGGCGGATGGAAGCTTGGGTAGCGGAATGAAATGGGCGGCCTTAGAGAACCGATCCACCACAGTCATGATGCATGAGTGGCCGTTGGAGGAAGGTAACCCTGTGACAAAGTCCAGGGCAATGTTGGACCATGGACGAGATGGGATAGGTAATGGTCTGAGGAGGCCTGCCGGCGCGGTGTTGGTGTGTTTGCATCTAGCACAGGTGTCACAGGCTGCCACGAAGCTGAAGGTGTCTTCCTTGACCGTGGGCCACCAGAAACGTTGTCGGACTTGAGACAGGGTTCGAGCTGAGCCAGGATGACAGGAGAGCTTGGAGCTGTGTGCCCATTCCAGAACTTGAGAACGTAGAGGAAGTGGAACAAACAGGCAATTAGGGGGCACGTTACTTGGCCCGGGTTCCTGAGACAGGGCTTGCTGGACCTTAGTCTCGATATCAAGCTCAGCTGCTGCGAGCAAGCATGACGGGGGAATGATGGTTTCGTTGGCAGTGGAGTCGTGAGTAGGTGAGAATTGTCTGGAGAGTGCATCTGGCTTGGAATTCTTGGACCCAGGACGATATGAGAGGACAAAGTTGAATCTGGCGAAGAACAGTGACCACCGAGCCTGGCGAGAGTTTAGCCTCTTGGCGTTCTGCACGTATTCGAGGTTCTTGTGATCAGTCCAGACCAAAAATGGGGTCTCCGTCCCCTCTAACCAGTGTCTCCATTCTTCTAGGGCCAGCTTGATGGCCAGCAGTTCTCGATCACCGATGCCATAATTCACCTCAGCAGGCGTTAAGCGGTGAGAGAAGAAAGAGCAGGGGTGTAGCTTGTTGTCGTGTGCAGCTCTCTGGGAGAGGACACCTCCTACCCCTGTGCTGGAGGCATCGACTTCCACAACAAACTGGCGTGACGGATCTGGAATAGTCAGAATTGGGGCAGACGTGAACCGTTTCTTGAGTTCCGAGAAGGCTTTTTCAGAGTTCATGTCCCAACAGAAACGTGTCTTGGTGGAAGTCAGGGCTGTTAAGGGGGCAGCAATGGAGCTGTAGCCTCGGATGAAGCGACGGTAAAAGTTGGCAAAACCCAAGAATCTCTGAAGTTCCGGTCTTGTGGTGGGCGTGGGCCAGTTCGTGACTGCATGTAGTTTAGCAGGCTCCATTTCAATGCCTGAGGGGCCAATGATGAACCCCAGGAAAGTGGTGGTTGTTGTGTGAAATTCGCACTTCTCTGCTTTGACGAAAAGATTGTTCTCTAACAGTCTTTGTAGCACCTGTCGAACATGATGTTGGTGCTCTTCTAGGTCTCGGGAGAAGATTAAAATATCGTCCAGATAAACAAACACAAATAAATTCAGAAAGTCTCTGAAGACATCATTGATGAGGGCCTGAAAGACGGCTGGGGCGTTGGTCAGGCCAAACGGAACCACCAGGTACTCATAGTGTCCTGTTGGGGTGTTAAAAGCAGTTTTCCATTCGTCACCCTCTCGGACTCGGACGAGGTGATATGCGTTGCGTAGGTCCAGTTTGGTAAAAATCTTTGCTTCCTGGAGGAGTTCAAAGGCGGTCGCCATTAACGGAAGGGGATAGCGGTTCTTCACTGTGATCTGGTTTAGGCCCCTATAATCGATGCATGGACGAAGGGACCCATCTTTTTTACCCACGAAGAAGAAGCCGGCTCCCGCCGGGGAGGAGGAGGGGCGAATGATCCCCGCCGCGAGGGACTCCGAGATATAATGATTCATAGCTTCACGCTCCCTGGGCGACAAAGAATATAGGCGGCCCTTGGGGGGCGTGGTACCTGGGAGCAGGTCGATAGCGCAGTCATATGGACGGTGGGGGGGCAGAGAGACAGCACGAGATTTACTGAAGACCTCCTTGAGATCATGGTACTCTGAAGGGACGGCGGTGAGGTCCGGTGGTTCATCCACAGATGCAGGGCTGAGGCAGGACGTGGCTGCAGCTCGTAGGCAGGAAGTGGCGCATGACGGGTTCCAGGCTACGATTGTGTTCCTGACCCAATCGAGTTGAGGATTGTGATGGGTTAACCAGGGCAGGCCCAGGACAACAGTAGCATGTGATCCCTCCATGATAAACAGAGAAATTTGTTCTAAATGGTTGCCCGAGACCCTTAGCCCGATGAGGGGAGTTCTGTGTGTGATAGATGGGAGTGGGCTGCCGTCGAGTGCCTGAACCTTGAGGTGGGTCTCCAAGGGTAGAGCGGGGATTCCTAGGGTCTTGGCAGAAGTCGCATTGATCAGGTTGCGGTCTGAACCTGAATCAATCAGTGCCTGCACCAGATGGGTCCGTTGCTCATGGATGAGAAAAACTGGAAACAGGCGGCGTTGATCTGGGGATCTTCCTGGTGACGCACCCTCCAATCCTCCCAGCTGGACTAGAAGGCGCTCCCTTTTTACAGGACAGTCTTTGAGCTGATGACATGATTTCCCACAGTAGAAACACGCACCATCCACTCTGCGTCGTCGACGTTCTTCAGGGGAAATGCGGGTCCTGTCCAGCCGCGTGGGTCTCTCTTGAGGATTAGTTTGAGGGGAGCGAGGTTGTGGGCGGTCTCTGGGTGGTGAGAGTGTGGTTACCTTTCCAAGGCGAAGACGCGAATCTACTCGGCCGGCCAAATCCATGAGATCTTGGAGCGACGAAGGAAGTTCTTGGGAGATTAACGTATCCTGGAGCGTCGCAGTCAGGCCTTCGAAGAAGGTGTCACTTAGGGCCCGACCATTCCACCCGCTGGAGAGAGCTAGGGTCTGGAAATCGATGGCATAGTCATAGGCTGAACGTGAACCTTGGTGGAGTTTTAACAGCTTGTGACCTGCCTCCCTGCCATGACATGAGCGATCAAACACCCTCCTCATCTCTTTAGCGAAGTGCTCGTAGCTGGTGCAGCAGGAGTCATGAGCATCCCAGAGTGCAGTGCTCCATTCCCGAGCCCGTCCTGAGAGGAGAGTTATCACGTATGCGACCTTGGAGCGTTCAGTGGGAAATGTGGATGGCTGGAGCTCAAATATCAGCGTGCACTGAGAGAGAAAGGAGCGACAGGTGCCTGGATCTCCTTCATAGGTGGGGGGGGCAGGCAGTCGTGGTTCCCGTTGCGTGCAGGGACCCCCACTTTGTGCCGGAGAGAGATGGAGCCGTTGGAGTTGGGTAATAACATCAGCAAGGGTTTGCTTGGTGTTGAGCAGCTCCTGCTGGTGAGCTCCGAGAAGTGCACCTTGACTCTCCAGCGCCGATTTCATGTGGTCAATATCTGCTGGATTCATTTCGATGGCTGGATTATTCTGTCACGGAGCGGAACGGAACGAGGTGAATCCAAGTGCAGATGACGTGCCACAACGTCAGGCGAGAGCGTGGTCGGAATGCGGAAGTCAATGCCGGGCGATCAGTCAGCGGAGCGTCTAAGCCAAATCGTAAAGCGGGAGCCGTGGTCAAAAGAGGAAGCGTTAATTCAAAACCGGGAGATCAAAGGGCGAGGCAAACAAATCAGAGACGAGAAACCGAAAGCGAAAAACGAGAAACAAAGCGACTTGGCAACGTGAGATCAAGGGAAAATAAACGCGAGAAGATCGGGGCATGAAAACACAAGATAATCCAGCGATTTGAGCAGCGCAGTGTGCGTGCTTAAATCACTGGAGAAATCAGCGTAGGGAATGGGAAACAGGTGAGCAGAAGGGGCGGAAACGGGGGCGTGAGAGCGCACGTGACGGCTAGACAACAACATGAGCGCGTGGGGAAGTGACAGCGTGGGAAAAAGACGGCCGACAGACCGTGACTCGTGACAGTCTTTCCTTAATTTAACACCCATGTAAGCCTATATATACACAGCATTAAAATTATGAAAAGTGAATTTTAAACATTAAGGACAGGCGGAACAGTGTGATTGACGGAAATCCGTCGTAACGACGGAGAACTTTAATCCCTGCAGTTGTGGGCCGGGAGAAAAAGTGGAACCATAGTGGAACAATAATGGTTTAACGTCGGACAAACTTGAGCAGCTGCTCGAATCACAAACCTGCGCTGCGCGACTCTGACAGAAATAAACCGCGCCGACCATCAAAATACATTTTACCCCGCTGGGATGCGCACGTACATACCAGGCATGGCAAGGCGGAAACAATATTAAACAGTCCTGACATTTTAAATAAATTGTTTTTAAATAAAACACAGTGAGTCGCGCAGGTTTGTGATTCGAGCGGCGCTGTGCGATCCACCGGGCTGCGCAAATAAACCAGATCATCACAGCGCTATCCAGATAGTCGCGCTGCGCTGTATTTGCGCAGATATTTGGTTCAATCGGGTGCCGCGGTTTCGTCCCACTTTTGATGTGTTTGGCTTCACATACACTTCGACAATGGAAGAAGACGCTGCAGCAGCAGTGAGTTTACTTACATGTGACGAAACCAACAATGAGGAGATTGTAAAGAAAAAAAGTGCATCGTCTGTGGTGTGGAATTGGTTTTGATATAAGAAAAGTGATACGAATGAGATGAACGTGATTTGTGAGGTACACAAGTGCAGTGTTTTAACAAGTGGTGGAAACACGTCAAACCTTTTCTATCATCTGAAATCCAAGCATCCAAACGAATATGGCCAAAGTAAAAAAAATGCGGCAAACCCCAGCAATTCACAGTTTAAATAAAATTACATTTAAAAAATTTAATTATGTAAAACAATTTCTTTGTGTTTTCATTTTTATTTATGCATTTTCAGATACAAATCGCTATATTGTGATATATATCGTTATTGAGTTAGAAAATTGCTTCTACCGTGATAGGAGATTTTGGTTATATCACCCACCCCTAATGAAGTCTAAAAAGTCTTTCTTTAAAAGAAAGCTGGCAGAATACAGACAGCAGGAGAATCGCATGGTAACATCTGAATCAGTGGACAGCAAAGCACAAATGGCTTCATTCAAAGTTACATACAGAATTGGCCAGTGCAAAAAAACTACAAACGATTGCTGAGCAGTTAATAAACATGGGGTCAATTATGCAAAGATAAGTGACAATGTAAGCCTTGTATAACAATTGCACGTGTATTTTATCTGTTTTTTTAACTTGGTGGTGTTTGATCTTATTGGTTTAGGAATTGATATTTCAATAAACAGTAAACTTGACCGATTTCGTTATTATTTTGTTGACAAGTGGGGCTTGAAAATTCGCTCACCCCCTTAAGTGGGGAATGACAGAAAAAGTTTGAGAACCACTGGCCTAGATCATGGTCATTACCTTACAGTATAATAGTATACGTAATACTTCACACTCAAACCACAAACATTTTGTAAACACTGCAGTACTCAATTTCCTTTAAGCTGTTCTTGTTTTCAGATCGATTTCACGCAACATGCTGTAGACACGTTTATGTTTACATGTGACGAACACGTGATGCCCGGAGACTGAACAAAAACACATAACAAGCCCGTGTACACATGCTGTGTGTCAGCGTAATGAAATCTTTTTATCAAGGGATTTCATATGTGTGTGTGTGTGTGTGTGTGTGTGTGTGTAATATGTGTGTTATAAACAAGTCATGGTGAAATCTGTTCCCGGGTTCGGCGCTTTCGCACTTCTTTCTCACACTTCGGTTCATTAATTCAGAGAAGAAACAGAATCAGAACAGGCTTTTCGGTTTACTTTAGATTTCTATCCTTCACTGTGAGCAAGTGTGTTAACCCAAACCGTGTTATAAATAACCCAGGTCACATGACTGGTGTCGTGCTCATGGGAAAAACAAGGCAGAGGCTTTAAAAAAAAAAAATCTATATCCAATCAAACGTGGATATACATAAGCACCTGCATATGTAAATGTTTAATTCCTTAAATAACTACATTCAACGTAAACACTTTTATGTTCTAGGAAAATTATCCTCGAGGGTGTGGTGTGATGCAGCTCGTGCAAGTTGATTCTTTTCCTCCAACAGCACGTCATGAAAAAATGAAGCTGATTTGCATATTAGCAAAAACTGTATGGAGCACCTACGGTACTGTTAAACATTCCACTTCACCCCTCAGGGACCTTCTTAATCTCACTGTTGCATGCCTACACATCCTTGTGTTCATTCTCGTCTGACTCATTCTCACCACACCGTGAGGTCCCACCCTCTCCCACCCTCTTCTTCTCCTCGAGCACAGAATTCAGCCCTTTATAGTGAACGTTGCAAAATGCCTACTCGGTCAGCGCTGTGTTTACTCAGCATGAGTACACCTTCACACAACATCATTTTTTTTTTCTTTCAATAATGCACTAAGGAGAAGATAGAAGGGTTCAAAGTCTGCCATGGACACAGATGCAGGCTGTAATTGCATGCTTCATTCTGGAAACTCGAACAGAGAATAAACATTCAGAGATCTTACAGAGCTGCGTTGGTAGCTGCGTGGATCTGAATGAGGATAAAAGCTGTTTGGAATCCGTGGAAGGAAAAAGGAATTGTGTGCAGCGTGAATAGACTGTAGTGCGAGGCAGCTGGTGATTAAACAACGGCTCGTCAGACTGCGCTTCCTTCTCAGACAAGGAACTGGAATAAAATTTGACTTGTAACTGAGAAAAACCCCAAGAGATACACAATGACTGAAACAGATCAGCAGGCTTATCTCTCATCATACCACAGTGTCTCTGAAAATCTCCAGTCTGGCTGATCAAAAGGTATTGATTAATGTCCAAACAGTAGAACAGAAAAACTTATCTAATATATAATAACACTGCTGTAACCATCAGCTTTGTTGTTACACTGAGTTTCCACAAAGCGATGATAAAGTTAGACCATGCACTTCCTTTTGTGGTAAATTAAAGGCACAATGTTTTAGTTGCTTTGCGTGGGTTTCCATGGTAACAAACAGACATCTGTACATGAGGCATTGCTTAGTAATCAAAACAGGAAAACCATACAAAATATGTCATACTTAAATGAATGTAGTAAAGAATGTACTGTAGCTAGCATAATGCATGTCAGAAAATGCTTTTTATTTATCAGGATAAAAAAAAGTGTCTGTTGCAAGCATTATAATAATACACAATAATGACGCGTCAATAAACTGCATCATTGCATGTCACTATTTCTGTTATACAGCATGCAGGTTTAAAATAACATCCTGTTGAAATACCAGACTTTTTTGATTACTTTTTACATACACCATAAGTACTACAGTATGTAGGTAACGTATTAATCTACGAATTAGGTAAGGATGGTGAAACACTGCCTTGAAATGAGAAAACTTCTCTCGTAGACTTTTCAAGTTCTACACATGCTTTAATAACTACCTTCATCTTCTCTACCTGGAAATTCTGTGATGTCACTGTGACTTGGCCAAACATGCACACATTCATTTGTCTCTTGCCATATATGGTCTGGATGTGCTGAAAGAGTAGTGGAGATGAGGATGGCTGTAAGACGTGGTTGCAGTTTTGACTCAGGATCGGTAGCGTGTGCCAGGAGGAGATGTCCTTCATTAGGGGACTGAGTGAAGGAAGGAAGCACTTATTTACGGCTGCTAACTGGGATGAGGGATTGTTTTTTTGCTTTGGTTTGTTTAGGAAACAACTGCGGCAGTTGATACTTGAGATACTTTGATCAGTTGAAGGTGGCTCAATCGCCCAAACACGACAGATTGACAGTGATGGGATTTGCTCCTGTAACCTTTAGTAACCCGAAAGGTAGAACCAGTGAACTGACACAAGCAAATCTAATCTCCAGATGGACATGATGATGGAATCCCAGCCTTGGTCATTATTTGACTTGCTCACTGACTCACTCACATTTTTTGTCCCAACTTTTTATACACACACACACACACACACACCAGTGATCGTTTTTCCTTTGCTTTACAACTATACGTGGGAGCGTCACCCAAAAGAATCGATTCAGGAATCAGGTTAGTATTCGACTCATCGGCTCACTGAATCACTTTTGGGTCCTACTTTTATTTTAATACCAGATTGTTATTCTTTGTTTAAATACTACACTCGAGTGTGTTAAATCTACTCTAACCTACTTTACTCTGCTCTCTAATTAATGAAATATGATTTCTGTGCTTTGGATTTTATAAAAATCGTTTCACATAATCAGTGAATTTGCAGCTATGAGGTGCATTTTATCAAGATTATTTAAATTTCTTTCTTTTTTTTACTGGGAACACCAGTAAATCTACAACAATCATCAATTTGAATTTAGTAATTAAAATTCCCCGTAAGAAAGATGGGGAAAATACAACCCAATCTTACAGTATACGTGTCGCCTAAAAGAATCGGTTCAACCGAATCGAATGACTTGACTCCTCGGCTCACTGACTCACTTTTTTTTTTGTCCTACATTTATTTTATCTGAGATTGTTTAATTTGCTCTATACTAATTTTTACTATGTATTTAATTAAGTTATATAAGTGTGCTTTACATTTTATAAATTCTCTTCAGAATCAGCAGCTACAAAGCTACCTTAATAAAAAGATTATATTTATTTAGTTTGGTTTATTAGATTTGGTAACACCAAACAGCATAATTATTAAAATTTTATTTTAAAATAATGGGGAAAATACGAGTTCGTATAAAAAAAAGAGTCGGTTCGCACGACTTGAATCGGCTCAATGAATCCGAATCAAATCATTTGACTACTCGGCATCACATACATTTATATACCAGTGATTATTTTTCCCTTACATTTTCTCTATACTACTTTACTCTGCTCTCATTTTAATGAAATAAAATACACAATAATAAAATTTTACTTTAAATAAATAAATAATAGGGAAAATATTAATACTAGTTTTTGTAAAGTAGAGTCGACTGGCAAGTAATACATAAAAGATCCGGTTTAATTGAACCGACTCGTTCTGAAACCACACACTGAATATCGGATCAGTTCTACAGTTGTAAAGTAATTAGGTTATGCAAAGAGAATAAAATGCACAGAGAAACAGTCTTACTTACCTAAAGCTGAGTGATATCTGCTGGGGTGTGAGACGGGAGCTGAGCGAGTCCTGTGTCGGTGTGCAGAACAAACACAGGCCGTTTAGACTGTAATCTCGGCCGGGAGACGCCCCGTGACGCCGCGCTGCAGGAGGAGGAGCCGCCGCTGACGCTACACCACATTTTTATCCACATAGAAAAAAAAGATCAGTGTGAAGAAATGAAGAGCCCTACATAGGGTCCGCGGAATAGGGACACGCCCACGGAAACCACGTGTAGACTCGCTCAAAACTGAAAATGTTTCCTTACAAAAATGAATATTTTACCCAATGAGCAAACTTAACATAAAGTAGCAACTTTACGCTGAATAACAAAATATATTGTAGCGCTTTTCGACGCTACCAGGGATCTTGGAGGACGAGTGAGCTTACTTGCTCCCCAATGCAAATGGCTGGGGATTAGTTTATTAACTCAGCACAAGCACACACACACATACACGAATCCAACTTGGCCGAAGCCACTAACCCAAACACCCTTCTCTCTCATGGTAGACACAGAGAAAACCCCCGCAAGGCATGACGGTCGTCAGCCGCCGCCCCGCCCACGCCACAATATACAAACACAAATACCATTGCAAAAGTATGTAAAATTGAAATAAAATGTTATTAATTTCATTCTATATATAACGTTACATAAAGTTAAACGATAAGTCCCGCCTCTTCAACAACATGCATTTCGGATTGGTCCTTGCGCAGGGCGGGTTTGGTCATAAATTGTGAATGAATGATTTTAAAGCGTATATTAATCCACTCTGTGGGTTATTCTACAAAAATGGTGAAAAGTGCTGTCACTTAGTTTTGCTGATGCCAAAATCAATTAAATGAACATAGACATTACCTGTTCAGAAATATATAGTATAACTTTCAATCATGAAATTCATTCATTCATTCATTCATTCATTCATCTTCTATACCGCTTAATCCTGTGTTCAGGGTCGCGGGGGACCTGGAGCCTATCCCAGGAGACTTCGGGGCACTAGGCGGGGTACACCCTGGACAGGGTGCCAATCCATCGCAGGGCACACACACATACACACACACCCAATAATCATGAAATTGTTATTTTAATTTAAAACATTTAATGTTCAATATTTAATTGTAGCAGTTTCTTTGTGGCAAATGTTTTCTTACTTTGATCATACATGGAAGTGGAAATATAAAGATTTGTTTTCATGAAATAAATCTGATTCACAATAACATAACACAAATATATATATATATATTTTTTTTCCCCTGTTGGAAACATTTTACAATTTGAAATTGTTCCTGGACAAATACCAAAGTCATACTATGTCAGATGTCTCGTTTCATTTGAGCCAAGGAGTCAACTACTAACCTGATTCATTCGTTTTTCTGGATTTTCTGGATTTTTATGACCCAAATTCCACCTTTTCTGTAAAATGACCCATAGACAGACTCTCTCTCTCTCTCTCTCTCTCTCTCTCTCTCTCTCTGTCTGTCTTAATTACATAGTAAATTATTTCCTGTGGGTGTAACATTTTTCCAATATGTTTTTAATTTTTTTTTTAATAATTGGAATTCCAAAGCAATGAGTATTTGATGCCATCTTGTGGCTTAGTTGACATGAGGCGGCATGGTGGCCTGGTGATCAGCACTGTGGCCTCACACCTCCAGGGTTGAGGGTTTGATTCCCGCCTCTGGGTCTGTGTGCATAGACTTTGCATGTTCTTGCCGTGCTTGCTGGGTTTGCTCCAGGTGCTCCAGCTACCTCACACACTCATAAAAACTGTACAGTAGACAATTAAGCAGGCTAATAAACACAAAACCCAAGTGAGTGTCTGAAGGTGTTCCAGTACAAAACTAATTGTTTTCTATGTTTACATGAGATGAACACACCCAGTAAAAGACCACACTCAGACACCAAGAGCTCCAGAGTCACTATGTCATACAGATCTCAAGTTACTCAGGTTGACTGAAGTTCTTCCTGTGTCTATGTGGATTTTTTTTTCCTATGGGTTACTTAGATTTAGTGTGTATCTATTGTTCTTTAAAAAGACTCTAGTTTCACAGTAACCTTCTAAAGATGAATATACAGTGGTGTGAAAAACTATTTGCCCCCCTCGTGATTTCTTATTCTTTTGCATGTTTGTCACACAAAATGTTTCAGATCATCAAACACATTTAACTATTAGTCAAAGATAACACAAGTAAACACAAAATGCAGTTTTTAAATGAGGGGTTTTATTATTTAGGGAGAAAAAAAAATCCAAACCTACATTGGCCCTGTGTGAAAAAGTAATTGCCCCCTGAACCTAATAACTGCTTGGGCCGCCCTTAGCAGCAATAACTGCAATCAAGCGTTTGCGATATCTTGCAACGAGTCTTTTACAGCGCTCTGGAGGAATTTTGGCCCACTCATCTTTGCAGAATTGTTGTAATTCAGCTTTATTTGAGGGTTTTCTAGCATGAACCGCCTTTTTAAGGTCATGCCACAACGTCTCAATAGGATTCAGGTCAGGACTTTGACTAGGCCACTCCAAAGTCTTAATTTTGTTTTTCTTCAGCCATTCAGAGGTGGATTTGCTGGTGTGTTTTGGGTCATTGTCCTGCTGCAGCACCCAAGATCGCTTCAGCTTGAGTTGACGAACAGATGGCCGGACATTCTCCTTCAGGATTTTTTGGTAGACAGTAGAATTCATGGTTCCATCTATCACAGAAAGCCTTCCAGGTCCTGAAGCAGCAAAACAACCCCAGACCATCACACTACCACCACCATATTTTACTGTTGGTATGATGTTCTTTTTCTGAAATGCTGTGTTACTTTTACGCCAGATGTAACGGGACACGCACCTTCCAAAAAGTTCAACTTTTGTCTCGTCGGTCCACAAGGTATTTTCCCAAAAGTCTTGGCAATCATTGAGATGTTTTTTTAGCAAAATTGAGACGAGCCTTAATGTTCTTTTTGCTTAAAAGTGGTTTGCGCCTTGGAAATCTGCCATGCAGGCTGTTTTTGCCCAGTCTCTTTCTTATGGTGGAGTCGTGAACACTGACCTTAATTGAGGCAAGTGAGGCCTGCAGTTCTTTAGATGTTGTCCTGGGGTCTTTTGTGGCCTCTCGGATGAGTTGTCTCTGCGCTCTTGGGGTAATTTTGGTCGGCCGGCCACTCCTGGGGAGGTTCACCACTGTTCCATGTTTTTGCCATTTGTGGATAATGGCTCTCACTGTGGTTCGCTGGAGTCCCAAAGCTTTAGAAATGGCTTTATAACCTTTACCAGACTGATAGATCTCAATTACTTTTGTTCTCATTTGTTCCTGAATTTCTTTGGATCTTGGCATGATGTCTAGCTTTTGAGGTGCTTTTGGTCTACTTCTCTGTGTCAGGTAGCTCCTATTTAAGTGATTTCTTGATTGAAACAGGTGTGGCAGTAATCAGGCCTGGGGGTGACTACAGAAATTGAACTCAGGTGTGATAAACCACAGTTAAGTTATTTTTTAACAAGGGGGGCAATCACTTTTTCACACAGGGCCATGTAGATTTGGAGTTTTTTTTCTCCCTTAATAACGTAAACCTTCATTTAAAAACTGCATTTTGTGTTCAATTATGTTATCTTTGACTAATAGTCAACGGTTTTTGATGAGCAGAAACATTTAAGTGTGACAAACATGCAAAAGAAATCAGGAAGGGGGCAAATAGTTTTTCACACCACTGTATATGATCAAACTGTTTAATTTTGTAAACATTTCATAAGTCTACGCTGAACATTACGCTGTAAGTAGTTTAAAAAAAAAGGGTTCATCAAATTCCCTAAAGAGTTTTTTTCTTTTAAAGGTCTACAGTACAAGAAAAAGGTTTATCTATGAATGACTGTTCTCTCTGAAGTTGTTGTTCCTGGTAATGGACACTAGATGGCACCTGCAGCATATGTTAAGTGAATAGTTTGTGAAGGTTTTTTTTTTTCAATTACTGAAATGTCAGTTGTGTCCCATTGATGTAACATTGACACAATGTGTATAAGGCAAAATGTCCTTCTAACATCTCCAGATAACTGATTTAAGGTGTTAATTAAACTGACAAAATGTACAACACATCCCAGCCCATTATACCATAACTGTACCCCAAAACACAAGGGGTTTTCAAGTCAAACTGAGACTTTCCCCCTGCTACACTAATGCACTTATCCCAGTGTTTCACTAGTGCTTGGATACCATCAGGGTAGAAAGTTATCCGAGTATGCTGGAGACATGCTCGAACTGTCTGCTTCATGTCTGAAACACTGGCCTCCCAGGAACTCTTTTAATGGTCAAAACATGTGGAAATTTCTTGGAACGAGGTCAGGACTGTACGGAGGATGTCGGTATAAATCCAAGCTGAGTTCCTGTAACGTGCAAGTGGTGTTGGTGTGCAATTTATTCCAGGAAACTTCTGAAATTCAATTCAATTCAATTTTATTTATATAGCGCTTTTAACAATGGTCATTGTCTCAAAGCAGCTTCACAAAAATGAAAGAAAATTTACAAAAAAAAAAAAATAATAATAATAAATAAATAAATAAATAAATAAATAAAATTTTAGAAAAGAAA
This sequence comes from Channallabes apus, assembly GCA_030522415.1. NCBI lineage: Eukaryota > Metazoa > Chordata > Actinopteri > Siluriformes > Clariidae > Channallabes > Channallabes apus. The sequence continues at coordinate 5,061,438 of CM060106.1, forward strand.
ATTATTGGAAGTGTGTATGTGTGAGAAAAATGTGTCTAGATAATAATGTGATGAATGAATGAAATGTCTCTGATGAGCAAGCCAAACGTGGCGGCGACGGTGGCAAAAAAAAAACTCCCTGAGATGGCATTAGGAAGAAACCTTGAGAGGAACCAGACTCAACAGGGAACCCATCCTCATTTGGGCGATAACAGATAGAAATGATATAACATCTTGTGTGTTGTGCAGGTGAAAGTTCAATATGACAGAAATTATTTAAATTGACATGAAGACCAGTTCAGCATAGGGACGAGTCAGCAGGTGCAGAGGGCAGATGAGGTCTGGATCACTGGAAGCACAGGAGCAGCATGTGTAGCTCCAACCATCATAAAGCTGAATCCAGCTGGAGCTGGTCCTTCTCTGGACGCCTCAGGAACCTCGCAGGGTCGGCCTTTGTCTACTGAAGCTGGCAAAATCTCCCGATGCCTCGGGATGGGTGAGAAATACAGAACAGATGGGGAGAATTAGCGTAGTTGCCATTCGGTATAGGTGTACTGGAGTATGAGATTATGGGATGAGTTATGTGTATGCCAGATTAAAAAGATGCGTCTTGTGTCTACTTTTGAACTGAGAAACCGTGTCTGCTCCCCGAACACTGTCTGGAAGGCTATTCCAAAGCTTTGGAGCTAAATATGAAAAAGCCCTACCCCCTTTTGTAGATTTTGAAATTCTGGGAACTACCAGAAGTCCGGAGCTTTGTGATTGTCCTCTTGATGAAATGTCATCAAGAGGAAGAAGGATGGTCAAACCATCAAGCAAAACTGAGCTGTTTGTTTTTTGCAAAAAGCACGGTGTAAAGTTACCCAAAAGCATAAAACCTGTAATTGCAAATCGGGGTTATTATTACACCAAATACTGATTTCTTAACAGGGGCCGGTTCTACGGTGGGGCAAGAGGGGCAAATAAATGCCTTGCCCCCTCAAATAAAAATTTTGAAATGTTGAGAAAACACATGTTAATATACTCACAAAATGAATATTTTACAAGTTGATAAAATTATCTGCGGTAGCGGAAAATTTGTGTATTCATTCACAGGCTGCAGCGTATATATATATATATATATAAACATAATATGATCTGTTCTATAGCCCATCTGCTTTAACTTACTGTAGTTTTTTTTTTTTATTATACGTAAGACAATCTTTCAGTTTTGTAAATATTCTAGTTATAGTGTGTTAAGTCTTACTTTAGGTTAAACATTTTTGAGAATTAGATCATCCAGATAAGATAAATGTTATGTCGTTGATTGATAAAATCTGGATTAAGGATATTTTATTATTATTATTTCCCAGCTGAGTGATTGCCACCTTATTGTGGTCAGGGGGTTTGCATGCCTCAGTGACCTTAAGAGCTACAGTATACCAGCAGGAGCTTAGTCTTCAAGTGGGACACCCAAGTTGGACAGGTCTGAAGGTAGAGGCCTGACAAAGTGCATTCCACTTCTCCAGGCTTCTGATGCAGCTAACAACAGAATTCAGCAAAGACAATACTGTTACTATAATCACAGGGGGAAAAACAGTGCTTGAACATGATGTGTACACATGATGCCCTCTTCACATTTCTCACTGCCCCCCCCCCCCCCCCCCCCATATGTGCCTGTCTAGAACCGGCCCTATTTCTTAATGTTATTTAGCTAAAGCATTAACACAATTTCTTTAAAAAAAATTTTGCATTTGCATTTATTTGAGTTATTAAAACTCTGCAAATACTGCATGACCTTGGGCTATTTTGAAGTGTTGTGATGATGTAATTTCCTTTAAATATACTCTCTTAATAACAATAGCTATATTCTGAATTTAGTATAAATATTGTCGGCAGTTCACAAAAAAATTAAACAAAACTGTTCATCTGACCAATACATGCACCTGTAAAGAAAAAAACCATAAGGAACGGATTATTTTGCAGTGGTCTAATTTTTTCCCCAGAGCTGTATACAGATACTAAATAATAAAAAAAAAAGAAGAAGAAGAAGAAAAAGTGTAGGTTATACAGTGGCTTAGTGGTTAACACTGTGGCTGTGCACCTCCAGGGTCCGGGTTTGATTCCCGCCTTGTGTCTATGTGCATGAAGTTTGCATGTTCTCCCTGTGCTTGGTGGGTTTCCTTCAGGTACTTCTTCCTCCCTCAGTCGAAAGACGCAAAGATTAGTTTAATTGGTGATTCCAAATTGCAACACAGTGTGTGTTAATGTGCGTGTGAGAGTGTGTGCCCTGTGATGGTGTACCCTGCCTCGTGCCCTAAGTCTCCTGGGATAGCCCTAAATCTCCAGGCACCTCACAACCCTGTATACAGGATAAGTGGTACAGTATAGAAGATGAGTGAAGTGTTGAAAAGGTAAAGACATTTGAATGATTTCAAGTTTCTATGTATACAAAATGAATGAATTTTGTATTTGATACTGCAGGCCATCTTTTATGCATTTGAATTAAATCTTCGTGACATGGATTTTTCCACCAGGTGGAGACGTTTACCATCACCTGTGTGTTGTCGGGAAAACTCCTTGAACTTTTGATCTTTGGCTCAGTCGTAACCCCGGCTGAGATTAGCTGTAACACAGACTGGCTCACGGGAGCCGTCTAGGGACAAAAGCAGCATATAATAAAGATAATAATGCTCAGGTGAGACTATTACTATTACACTTTCACTTATCCAAATTACACCATAGCTACACTTGATTAGGAAGTGAGACAGAAACAACAACAACAACAACAACAACCAAAAAAAAGAAACTGAAAATTGAAACGGTTCGATTTCTGGACGTTATGTAGTTCATACCATGGAGGAAAGGAGACCATTTTGCCAGCAGGAAGAGGCTCCGGGGAGACGTGTGGCCATCATATAAAACGTCCAGGACATGTGGGGAAAAGATCAGTCCGAATGGTTGTAAAAAAAAATATGGGGACATATTATCATAAACCGTTTATGCCTAGTGTTTCCGAGGGACCTATAATGCAGCGTCTCGAGCAGTGAATATTCAAACATGTGGCTTCTTTTTTTTTCTTTCTTTCTTTTCCTCATTTCCCTTTACTGGAGACGGACCCGCGGGCCGTGGCGCCACGGCCGACACCGACGGCTTCGAACCACATCAAAACTGCTTGTGTGGAGCGCATAGAAGAAAATAAAACAGGATCTGAAAGAGCACGCTTTGTTCAATCAACCTCTTTACTGCAATATTTCTGTTGAGTGTCAGCGTTGGTTCCTGAGAATGAGAAAATAAGATTTTTTTTGTGTCTGTGTGTGTGTTGTGCAATATGTCCTTAATTAACAGCCTACCACTAATAATACATACTGAAATCAGGCACTGCTGTCCAAGAAATATTCAAATATTTTAGGCTTTGGATTGCTTTTAAGACACAACAGGCTGTACAGTGATGAATAATCCACTTCTCCATTTATGCTTTGAAATGAGCCAACACAAGCGTTTTGGTGAGCAGCAAACATTAACGCGACATTGTTTATTACAGTATATATGGGGAGAGGCGTGAACGTACAGTATTGTACAGTATGCAAGGGTAAGTTGAGGAATTTAATGGCTCTTTGGGCTAAATGAAGGAGAGAGGCCTTGCGTCAGATATCTTGTTTTTCCCTTTACAGATTTATATTGTGCGGATTGATTTTATAAAATGGTAAAAAAAAAAAAAATTATAATAATTTTTTTAAAGGTCTTGTTAAAAAAAAAAAAAAAAAAAACTTAAATCCTTCCTATTCCACATAATGCATTTTATTAACAGTGAGCTTTGGTTGCTTAGTAACCTAACAAGCACCTTACCATGAACACAATGGCGTACATGTAACCGTTATTTTTTTTCCTGATTAAACTTTTGCAGTTTTTGTGATGTGGTCAATGGTGCGGATATTTCAAGGATTTTTTTCCCTGATGCTCAGCCAATCAGAACCAGCCTTATGAATAGACATGCATTTTGATGGAATCTTATTAACCTCAGCGAACAAATCAAACATGTGAGGCTTAGATAATTGTAAAAGGTTAAACAAGCAACAGTAAAACAGGAACAAGAAAAGGAATAAATGAACAGGGTTATAAAGATATAATAGCAGAATAACGAGGCTTGCTAACAAGCGGCTTAACAGGCAGGAGTGTTCTTCACTTCATAACGAGTGAGGAAATAGTGTGTGACTGTGAGTGTGTGCACGATCAGTACCCTAGAGAACATGACACTCTGTGATGGTGAAGGGGTTCAATTTAGCTTTTTTTCCTGTGTAGAAGAAAAAAAAAACAACAACACACAGCTCACTCACTCTTTCTCTGGAGCGTATCCCAGGGGCCTCAGGGAACTAGGTGGGGTAGACTCTGGTGGGGCACATACTCATACACTACGGGAGGTTTGGAAATGCCACCAAGTCTAATCTGCATGTCTTTGTGTTATTTTGCAAAAAGCTATAAATCCAACCACCATAGTTTTTCCCCAGTGCATAAATCAGCCTTTGTTTGTTGTGGTTATTTAATTATGCAGATTTGCATTAATAATATGGATGAATAAAAACATATAGCAAATTCATGCCTTAATTGTGATTTTAAGTCAAACACTGAGTAGCGGCTGCAAATTGGCTCACAGATTAAAAAAATTGTTTAGTTTCTTTTTCAGAACTGCTTATCCTGTACAGGGTCGCAGGAGGACTGGAGCCTATCCCAGGCGCTTTAGGGAACCAGGTGGGGTACATCCTGGACAATCTTTGGACAAGTTGAGTTACACACACAAACTCATACATTATGTGAGGTCTGGAAACACCAGCAAGTCTAATCTGCGGGAATAGCCACCAAACATGCATGCACAGACCCGAAGAAGGGATTCGAACCCATGACCTGGTGGTGCGAGGCCACAGGGCAAAACCACTAGACCAACGTGCTACCTAGTCGGATTTAAATTTATTCAGACAGTACTAATTTATATTTAGGTTGTATTGCTAAACATTTTTCAAATTAGACTGAATTTCTTTCAGGGACCTAATATGAATGAAATTAGGTTATATTCTACATTCTTAGTATTCAAGGGATGTGACCCCAGGAATCATTTTTGGTGGGTGCCTATGGAAACAGAGAAGCAAAAAAAAAAAAAAAAACATCTTAACTTTCACTTCCTCCACCAGAGGTTTTTAAAAGTTTTTGAAAAGAGATTATCACAGCTCTAATCTGTGGTAACTTAAAGGCCTAGACATTCAAGGCTATCTGCACTCTCTGTTCTTAAACGTCTTTCTGGCAGTTTCACCCAGGACTAGTCTTATCTTGTTTGTATGACTCTCGTATAAGGCAGGAAGTCCATAGACAGGTATGGCTTCCACTCAAAAATATTGCTTTTGGCACCTGAGTTTACACAGAAAGCTCTTTGTTTCACACAGAAATGCTTCATCCAGGCGGTGTTTCTGTTGAGGCTTGGATCACTTGAAACTTGCTTCTAGTACGGCCCCGTCAGAGAAAATGATAGACATTTCGAGCACTCTATTGAATGATGTGGTTTGCTCCAATGAAAAAAAAAAAACATATAATTTTGTGGCTTTTATAAGGGTTTATTTTTACTTTACGCTACTCTGCTGATGCAAATGTAAGCAGTGGAAAGTGTGCCTTTTTCTGTCTGTCTATACAGTATGATGTGTGCATTTCTTGTAGCCAAACCAGATGCAAATGACCACTCATTCAGTTCACTAGTATAAAATATAAATCAGGCTGTTGTTTCAGATAGCAAGTGATTTAATAAAGGACCAAATCATCAATCGGCAAGTGGCCCGGGTGCCAAAACTTTGCTTTTTTTTTTTACCACCACATTTAACGTTTCATATCCTAATGACTTTATTATATTATATAATATAAATTATGATTATAGCAGTTTCAAGCAAAATGTAACTTTTTTTTGCAGTTTTGAGCAAAAAAAAAAAAAAAAATATATATATATATATATATATATATATTTTTTTTTTTTTTTTTCAAATAAAGCAAGAAGTATTGCATACGTATAGAGAATATTTTGTGCATGCTTTTCTTGAGTCTCTTCAAAATTGTTTTGGTTATATCAGTGAAAAATGCAAAAAGCTATAAATCCACCTCCAAAAGACTTGCCCTGGTGGATAAATCAGGGTGCAGTTGTGTTTGTGCTTATTTAACAATTTAGATTAGCACCAATAATATGTTGGTTGAGGTTGGCTAGAAAATATAGCAAACTCATGCTTAGATTGGGATTTTATAGTAAGTCAGACACTGAGTAATGGCAGCAAATTAGATCAAGGATTAAAAAAAAAAAATTTAAGTTCAGGAGAAACATTATGAACACACACATTTTAGTTTCCAGCATCAGTTTATCAGCTGCTCATAGTGCAGGTACTATTTAACAACTGCATCAACTGATGAACAGAATCAGACACAGCTAACGCGACAGCTTCATGCACACAATGTATGCATCTCTTGTCTCTAGTACACAATTAACCGGTGCATCATTAAACGTTACTGCTTAAATTTATTTCAATATTATTACCAAAGGCAGCACAATCAGTGCAAGTGAAAGCAGGAGCAAGAGGAATGACACATAACTGTAGTTCATGACTGCTGGGGTAACTGCACTGACGGTAACAGAGTGTACAGTAACAATGCTTTTTCTGAGCTTCAGGAGTCTCCAAGCCTTCATTAAATGCATTTAGATCACTCACGGCAGTTACTGTTTTGCCTAGGAGGGAGTTTTTCTTTACTGATCACATGACAGAAAGAAGTGATGAAACTGGCTATTCATGACGCAAAAAAAACGACTCTAAAAAACAGCCGCTAAATTTCAAACGTGAAAGTTTTAAGCTTTTAAAAGAAGGTCATATAGCGGTTTTCAATTATTATAAAATTTTGTATAGACAACCATGTGTGTCAGAAAAAAAAATCATTCGCAAAAATTAGTCTGAAAGTCTGAAAATGGCATTTTGCTGTCAAACTGGTTTTGACAGCTCACACTTTACAGAGTATGCTAGTAACAGAGGCGTTTCAATTATGTTCAGTTCAGACTTAAATTGACTTTGAAGTTAATTAATGATAGAAAAATTATTATTTTAGTAAGTCAATAAATCAAAATGGCAGGACAATGACTTAGTGGTTACAAGAGTTACAGAACCAATCTGTGTGTTTGCATGTTCTCGCCATGCGTGGTTGGGTTCCTCTGGGTTCTCTGGTTTTCTCCCACAGTCCAAGGACATGTGGTATAGGCTGCTTAGTTTATTTCCAAATTGCAAAATAACAGGATCATGTGATATTTTAGTGAGCTCCACGAAACTGATGCTGGAAGCCTTACCGTTAACATAAATTTCCAATGATTACCCCATCCAGGTTGTACCCTGCCTCGTGATTCCTCAGTCTCCTGGGATAAGGCGCCAGGCCCCCCCGCGACCCTGTATACAGGATAAAGTGGTATAGACAAAGATGATAAAATGGTCTTGGTGTTATATTGTATTGCAGTTGACAGCAAAGAAACTTTTTCAGTCCGGATTTATTTGAATTTAAGAAGAAAGCGGCAACCTGAGAGAGTAATTTAAATAATCTGATTGGTGAACCTGACGCACCTGCAGAGACCGACTCTGAAGATGGTGAACTTTCCTAGTGTAGATCCTGTTGTACCTTTTTTTACTTTCAGTACCATTCAGTATTTGATATAAACGATTATCCTTAGCTCAACTGCGGGGAAAAAAAAAATCAAATAAAAGTTGAGGTTTCTCTCAAGGTCGCTTCCTCCTTAGTTTAGTCTTGGGAGTTTTTCTTCGCCTCGATCTCTCTTGACTTCCTCACTGATGCCTGTAAGCCTGCTTTGAACAATCTGCACTGTTAAAACCACTAGAAAAAAAAATCTTTTCTAAGTGCAGTGATCAAGGACTTGCCTTAAGTTTCCATGGAAAGTGAATGTCAGTTGCAAAAGTAACTTTCCACAGATGTTATGTCTCATTTTTGCAGCTGTTGGACATAGAGCAAGCTTATATATTCTTAATTCCCTGCGATCATCTTCCTCATTCTCCTGTTCTATCCTCGTATAGGCTTATCAACACCGAGATCCTGAACACGTTCAAACAAAATATCCACACTGACACGTATTTAGAGTTTCAACACGGATCAAAAGGCTTTTACTTCACATCAAAGCTCTCTCAATAACCAGCCTGTCCTTTTTCTTTTCTCTTTTAGTTTCTATATTAGTTTTTTTTTTTTTTGTAGTAAGAGCAAAAAAGAAAGTTGGCAAACTGCACAACTCTAACAGGGGTCGATTTTTTTTCCCACTGGTTGTGTTGCTACTCCTAGCTTGACTTGTAGCCAGAATAAGCTTTACTGTACCCAGTCACAGAACAGCTTGTTCACTTCCTTTATAAAGAGAAGGAGGCCATAACTGTAGACCATCAACCGTCCTGCCAAAGCATGCTGGAACAGCACTTTGTTTGAAAAAATCCAGTAAGAATGAATGAAGGAATAAACGTGCGACTATGTATGTGGTCCGCCAAGACAGTGAGCTCTACAGGATCAAGTCATCCATCATCCTTGCTCTCCGCAGGGATGTCGCATAGATGTGTATTAACGTGTACACACTAGTGATGAGTGTAGCCGCTCGACTGTTTGCTCAGGCTATAGCGTGCTCTTAATACACTGCTTAAAATTATATAAGGGAGAAAATTCGATTTTTTTCTTTCCCTTTCATATCTTGGCTGACTTGATCCTTGGAGATTAATATGAAAGACTGCAAACAGTATATACAGTATATATTATCTGTGCAGGTATAATACTCAAAACCGACAATGAATAAAGGTACTGTACATTTTATTTAATCCACCAGGGGGGAAAAAAGTCTAACGCTGTAATCCCACATTCCTGAATTTGTTCCCGAACTGAGAAATTGGGAAATCTCGGGAATATCATCAGAAACTTTGTACGAGTTTGGTATGACTTGTCACAGCCAACTAAAAGCACTTTGTAGCAGTTTGTTTGAAGATGGATGGTTTATTCGCTGTTATTTGAAGGTGGATCGTAGTGGCTTGTACTGTAGGTGAGTCATAAACCTCATCCTGTGGGCGATTTGTGCTTTTCCTTTAAGGATCGTCCAAAAATATGCAGAACTCACATGTTAAGATGTGGAGTAAACCTGCTAATATGGTTAAATCCAAGCAAGTCTTGCACCTCCAGGGTCCGTGTTCGATTCCCATCTCGGGTCTCTATGCATAGCGTTTGCATGTTCTCCCCGTGCTTGGTGGGTTTCCTCCGGGTACTCCGGTTTTGTTCCCCCAATCCAAAGACAGGCAGGTTAGGCTAATTGGCATTCCCAAATTCAGTTCAATTCAATTTTAATACAATTTTATTTGTATAGCGCTTTTAACAATTGTCATTGTCGCAAAGCAGCTTTACACAATCAAAAGAATTATTTAAGTTGTATGGAATGTGAATGTGTATGAATCAAAATGTTCAAATAGTCCCTGGTGAGCAAGCCGAGGGCGACAGTGGCAAGGAAAAACTCCCTGAGATGGTAATAGGAAGAAACCTTGAGAGGAACCAGACTCGACAGGGAACCCATCCTCATCTGGGTGAAACAGATAGCAGGAAATGATCTGCATTTATACTGTGTTAGGTGGCAGCCAGTTCAGCTATAATAGTTGATGTTAATTGATGTTAAAATGGAGTCCAGGTAGTTTATTGGAGACTCAGATAGACTTGTAGGAAGTTCCAGTCCTGAACTATCGAATTGTCAAGTCCTCGGAGAAACAGCTGCCAACACCAGTCGAGGCCAGAACCGTCTTCTAAGTAGAGAGAATCATCCCCAGACACCAGACGCATCCCAAAGAGACACACGGGGCATCCATGTGACGAGACCTCCAACCAGAAGCGGGGCACCAGGATGGATCAGACAGGTCCGGAGGGCAGAGGGAGTCTGGATCACTGGCAGCTCAGGAACCACATGTGTAGCTCGACAGAGAGAGAGAGAGAAAGAGTGAAAGGGGGAGACAGGGGGAGAGAGGAAAGAGAAAGAGGGGGAGGAAGAGAAGAGGAGGAGAGATTGCAATTAGGTATGGTCACAGTCACAGTGTATAATGTGAATGTATATTTACTGTAGAGTGCAAGCAGGGACTCCGGCAGGACTAACTATGACAGCATAACTAAAAGGGAGGAGCCAGAAGGAAACACAAACATGAGGGGGAACTGAGATGTAAAGGAAACAATCACCTCACCGTCAACAAACCTGAGTGATCAAATGAGACTGAGGAAGACAGCATCTAAACATACCAGTTCACCATAATACTCTACATCCATGAGTCCCCCAGATCTGCTCCTTTACCTAAGGCTAATCTATTTATATTTTTCTATTTATATATAAAAATAAATATGTTTTTAGCCTAGACTTAGTCCCGAACACTATTTGGAAGACTATTCTATAATTTTGGGGCTTTGTAAGAAAAAGCTCTGCCCACAGCTGTAGTTTTCATAATACGCGGTACTGACAAGCAGCCTGCATCCTTTGATCGAATTGCCCATAGTGTGTGAATAAGTATAGATGTGTGTGCCCTGCAATGGATTGGCACCCCATCCAGGGTGTACCTCACCTCATACCGTAAGTCTCCTTGGATAGGCTCCAGGCCTGCATACAGTATGAAACGGAATACGTTTATACTGTAGATGAGTTTGTTACGGTTTTGCATGAATTTGGTACATTTGGTCTTTCGCAAAGTCATAGATGATTGCATTGTAATAAAAAAAACATTAAGAATTTCAGTTTAAGGCCTTAAAACACTTTTGGCAACTTAAGGCATGAACCAGTGAAAAACAAGTGCAGATGTTCAGGCCAATGATTAGTATACTGGTGCTAAATGCTAAATAAGCGGTTGGAACGGACAAGAGGGGAAATGAGGTTGCTGCTGAGGTTGCTACATAAACAAGCTATTTTTACGTGCTTGGATACCATCAAGGTAGAAAGTTTTCTCAGTATGCCAGAGCCATGATCATACTGTCTGCTTAACTGTCTGAAACCCTGGCCTTCCAGGAACTCCTTCCATCTCCCAAACACACAGTAATGGCTTGGAACGAGGTCAAGACTGTATGGAGGATCTGGCAATACAGTAACTCCCAGCAGAGTTCCTGTACTGTGCAAGTGGTGCTGGTGAATGATTGCGTGTATAATTTATTCAGAAAGATGCGTCTCTTCTGCAAATTATTCATCGATTTTCAAAGATCAGCCGTTCCAAATGCTGAAACGTTAACGTGAATGACCCGGGCGGGATCATCATTCACAGACATCCTTTAAAAGCGTCCTTTAAAACGTTTGCACCATTTAAATTTAACTTTTACTGCAGCTAAGCATCTCATCAATTTACAGTGCTTTCCTTTACAGTAAAGATAATAGTAGCTATTTATATTTACAAATCCTGTCTCTATTACCAAATGTGTGTATCTTGAGGTCATCACATTGATCATTTTATCCGGGACAAAACCAGAAAAGCACCTCATGTCATTCAAAGAGCATGTATAAAGGTGAAGAATTATCACACATACACATCTTGACAGTGTTCACATTCCATTGTCTTGACACACCAGTCGATAACGATTTAGCAACACGCTTTAACAGGAGAAAGCACATTAAGCAATTCTGTCCTTTCGTTGCACAGAGCAGGACAGTCGGAGTTCACGTGCACTGGAAACAAAAAGCAGAAAGCAGACTCTGAATGTAATTGCGTTATTCCGAAAGGTCTGGAGAATGAGCTTTTGTGCTTGGAAAGGAACGTTCTCTCGCAGACGTTTTTCGTTTAAAAAATTTCAGGAACAATAGGATCTTTTGATGTCTGCCGTCCCTTGTTCAAATGAACTATCTACCAGGGTTTGATGGTCGGTCTGGCTCTTATCCCAGTGTGGCTTTTGTGGTCCAGCTTAGAAGTCATAAGCTCTCACAAGTTCTTTCCATAATGTCCTTTCCGGGTAGAACTCAAATCACATACCTCATAATTTTGCAATACTTCAAGCCTCGAAAACATACCTCATCATCATCATCATCTGGATAAAAAGCATCGTTTGCAAAAGAAACTTCATGAATACAAAAAAACATGCATGGTTTGCAAAAGAGGTGATGATTTACTCCTGTTTATGTTCATGTAGAAACACTAATTACACAACTGGTTTCTCAATTCGGCCTCGTTCGACGAGAGACGTGTTCGCCCCTGAGCTCCAGTCCTGCTCTCACAATGTTTCCTTTATAAGCGTTCAATTTATGGTTTCATAAATGCGACTTGTCTGGTTGCATTACTTCATTTGGTAATACAAAGAAAGGATTATGTAGAGCTGTAGACCTAGTAAGAACCGAGCTTTCCTCGGAGACAAACTCGATGCACACAGACGGCTTAATCGTCATGGACGTTTTTTTTTTTTCTTTCTCGCTCTACAAGGCAGTTATACTGGTTTTCGTGATTATGGGTCTGTTTTTAAACTGAAGTGCCACCTCCGATATCTCACATTTTTCCCAACAAGGATTTGTCAGAGCGAATGAAAACTATTAATAAGTCATTATTATGACTTATCAAGGTCATGCAGTACAGCGCATGGCGTTAGAACATGATTATAGGTTATTATTAGCTTTAAAGTCCGTATTTCGTGTTGACACAATGCGTAAGGTATCGGTCTTAAAAGTAATTTTTATATTCATGTACAACCTGCTGTGTAGGAGTTTCGCCACTTTGGAGCCGGATTTCATTAAAATTTCTGTTTCTATTCCAGCTGAGATTCATCTCCATTCTTTCTCTCACTCTTTTTTTTTTTCCACAAGAGAAGGTGTGGAAAAAAGAGATTGAATTCATCATTGGATTAGAGAGTCTTTTGTGAAAGATCAGATGGAAGGGAGATACAGAGTAATGTCTGCCGTGAGCCACGGATCTGTTCTGAAGATGATGAAATCCAGTAAACATTGCTAACGCAGAGCGCTTGATTAAACTCAGACATCTCGACCTCCGTCATGACCAGGATTGTTTAGACATGAAAAAAAAAAAAAAAAAGACAGAGAAGCAAAGACCCTGAAAGTGGAAAGGGAAATTATGGCGAGTAAAATGGAAGCAAAGCACAAGTGGTATTAATACAAATCATGGGTTGCCAGATGTTTCTAAAACGAGAGACTTTTATTATAGTTCCAACACCTGGAACTATTTATTTACATATTTATTTATTTCGTGGAAACCAGAGATCAACCTCCGGTTAAGAAAAATTACTCCAACATGTCCGGCCCAAAACGTGCAGTTCCTCGAATGACCACTTTTGGCTCCAAAAGTGAGTCAATGTCCAACTTTACAACAGAAATAAACATGTTTACAGCCTTGTACAACAAATTGATTTGAATGATTTTTTTAATGTAACTTAACAGTTACATAAAAAAACACATCCGGTTGCACAATTTCACGCATATGGAGAAACAGCTGCATGGTGTCGAACCGCTAGCTATCTGTTATGCATCACTTTAGCTAACCAGCTAAGTACTGTAGAATCATTGTAGTTTAACTTTAGCACAAGAAATGTATGAGCTGACACGGGACAACGTGTAAGGCATGAATGTCAAATACAAAGCAACGTTAGCAGTACAAATCAACGTTAGCTAGGCTAAAGCTAAGCTAGTTAGCTTGTACCGTAGTAACTGCGGTAAATAGTTGTGTTCCAACCAACATCCAAGCTCCATTCATTCCACCTCTTTGTCGATTAAATGGGGTTTAGGCAGAATCCTCTCCTGTCAAGATGGCAAAGACCAGAGCTCCCACACCTTGATCTTCAAACCTGCTCTTCAGACATGACGGAGGGTTTGTTCAGTTCTTATACAGCCTGTGTTGGGAAACCCAATCAAGCATCCGGAGAAGATCTTCTCTACAGTGAAGCATGGTGGTCGTAGCATTATTTTTAGGGTTACCCTCGCTTTCTCGGGTTGTCATGTGTACAGTACACTATATGAACTAAAGTATTTGGCCAAAACTGTTCTTCTTCGACAATGCTATGCTTCCGACTTTTTGAAACACTTTGGGGAAGGCCCTTTTCTATTCCTACTGTAGTGCACAAAGCAAGGACTGTAAAGACATGGTTTGATGAGGTTGGTGTGGAAGAACGTGACTGGCTCAAACGATGAACTGGATGAACTGGAACGGAGATTGCGAGCCAGGCCTTCTCGTCCAACATCAGTACCCGATCTCATAAATGCTCTACAGAATAAATGGGCAGGAATTCCTACAAAAACACTCCAAAGTCTTGTAGACAGCCTTACATTTACATTTAGGCATTTGGTAGACGCTCATATCCAGAGCAACTTACATTTTTATCTCATTATACAGTGGTGTGAAAAACTATTTGCCCCCTTCCTGATTTCTTATTCTTTTGCATGTTTGTCACACTTAAATGTTTCTGCTCATCAAAAACCGTTAACTATTAGTCAAAGATAACATAATTGAACACAAAATGCAGTTTTTAAATGAAGGTTTACGTTATTAAGGGAGAAAAAAAAACTCCAAATCTACATGGCCCTGTGTGAAAAAGTGATTGCCCCCCTTGTTAAAAAATCACTTAACTGTGGTTTATCACACCTGAGTTCAATTTCTGTAGTCACCCACAGGCCTGATTACTGCCACACCTGTTTCAATCAAGAAATCTCTTAAATAGGAGCTACCTGACACAGAGAAGTAGACCAAACGCACCTCAAAAGCTAGACATCATGCCAAGATCCAAAGAAATTCAGGAACAAATGAGAACAAAAGTAATTGAGATCTATCAGTCTGGTAAAGGTTATAAAGCCATTTCTAAAGCTTTGGGACTCCAGCGAACCACAGTGAGAGCCATTATCCACAAATGGCAAAAACATGGAACAGTGTTGAACCTTCCCAGGAGTGGCCGGCTGACCAAAATTACCCCAAGAGCGCAGAGACAACTCATCCGAGAGGCCACAAAAGACCCCAGGACAACATCTAAAGAACTGCAGGCCTCACTTGCCTCAATTAAGGTCAGTGTTCACGACTCCACCATAAGAAAGAGACTGGGCAAAAACGGCCTGCATGGCAGATTTCCAAGGCGCAAACCACTCTTAAGCAAAAAGAACATTAAGGCTCGTCTCAATTTTGCTAAAAAACATCTCAATGATTGCCAAGACTTTTGGGAAAATACCTTGTGGACCGACGAGACAAAAGTTGAACTTTTTGGAAGGTGCGTGTCCCGTTACATCTGGCGTAAAAATAACACAGCATTTCAGAAAAAGAACATCATACCAACAGTAAAATATGGTGGTGGTAGTGTGATGGTCTGGGGTTGTTTTGCTGCTTCAGGACCTGGAAGGCTTGCTGTGATAGATGGAACCATGAATTCTACTGTCTACCAAAAAATCCTGAAGGAGAATGTCCGGCCATCTGTTCGTCAACTCAAGCTGAAGCGATCTTGGGTGCCGCAGCAGGACAATGACCCAAAACACACCAGCAAATCCACCTCTGATTCTGAATGGCTGAAGAAAAACAAAATGAAGACTTTGGAGTGGCCTAGTCAAAGTCCTGACCTGAATCCTATTGAGATGTTGTGGCATGACCTTAAAAAGGCGGTTCATGCTAGAAAACCCTAAAATAAAGCTGAATTACAACAATTCTGCAAAGATGACTGGGCCAAAATTCCTCCAGAGCGCTGTAAAAGACTCGTTGCAAACGCTTGATTGCAGTTATTGCTGCTAACCAGTTATTAGGTTCAGGGGGCAATTACTTTTTCACACAGGGCCATGTAGGTTTGGATTTTTTTTCTCCCTAAATAATAAAACCCCTCATTTAAAAACTGCATTTTGTGTTTACTTGTGTTATCTTTGACTAATAGTTAAATGTGTTTGATGATCAGAAACATTTTGTGTGACAAACATGCAAAAGAATAAGAAATCAGGAGGGGGGCAAATAGTTTTTCACACCACTGTACATCTGAGCAGTTGAGGGTTAAGGGCCTTGCTCAAGGGCCCAACAGTGGCAACTTGGTGGTTGTGGGGTTTGAACCTGGGATCTTCCGAACCGTAGTCCAATGCATTAACCACTGAGCTACCCCTGACAGCCTTCCAAGAAGAGTGGAAGCTGTTATAGTTGCAAAAGAGGGACTGACTCCATATTGAAGTATATGTACTTAGATATACAATGGGACTGCAGGTTTGGCCAAATATCTTTGTCCGTGTAGTGTACGTGGGCTGTAGTTATGATTAAAATGTAGTAAAATACCAGGTAAAATGCTGTAGCCTATTTAGAACTAAGAATGAAGTAATAGAAAATTAGCTAAACAGAGATATGTTTACTACTAGGATCTTTGAATGACAGTCGTAGCTATTCTTTATTCTTGAAAACATCTGTATGTAAAAATTGATGGACTTTGGTGACAAAACTGCTAAGAAAAACTCTAGTTATAATATTGCTTTATTTAAAATGTTTTATATGATGATAAATGGTAATTATTAGCATACAGTATAGATAGAGATATTGTGTTTAATACGTGGCTGGCAACTGCAGAGATTGGGCATTAACACAACCACAACCGCACTATCCAACATCAGCCAAAGGAAGCTTATTGAATTTGCTCTAACCTCACTAATCAGATGCTTTTTTAATAATAAAAAAAAAAAGAATCTTCCTCTTCAATAAAGCATTCAGCTGTACCACTCAATCATCTTTCAGTAACTAGATGATGTATGCTTATGCAAGAAAAAGGAGATGCAAATGCTTTCTTCCTAGCCTGCGGGATAGTAATGCAATGCTCTCCATCTCTAAATGTTTATTGAATAATGTAAATATATGGTGTTGGAGAGAATAAGCTGGTTGTTGTTTATATGATGAGGATCATATGTCTGTGAGGGAAAATAGAAGGGACTATTGTCTTCCTTGTATTGAACCTAAATTACAACCATCTGTGGAATCTGTTTTCCTGCACGGGGAATAAAAGACAGAGATAATGTTTATAAGAGAACAATTCAAGTAGCGCATTCAGCAAATCAGCCTGAGCTGAGGCTCGATATTAAAGGTCCCATATGTCAATATTTCTTTAACAAGTTAACACACGTCTCAGAGCTGTGCCAGACTGTGTGTGTGTGTGTGTGTTAATGCTCCAGCTAAAATACCCCTCAGGTAATGGATTTTTAATACATCAAACTCCCTCCGTTTCAGTCCTCCTGCGAATATGCCGTTTCAGGATCTATGTAAATGAGCCATGCCGCTGCCGCTGCCAGAGAACAGCAGAGCTGAGCAACAACTCGGGGGGGAGGGGCTTCTTCTTTTATGAGGTCACAATAGGGGGAAAATCTAATTGCTGTGTTTTACTGTAAATGCCCTTTAAATCATATTTTTTGTTTGTTCATATACATCGAAGGCCCATCTGAGTCTCTAATTATGAGTAAAAAGTGAATTTTGTCATGATGTAATTCAGTATTTATGATATATATATTATATTCATTCATTCATTCATTTTCTATACCGCTTAATCCTGTGTTCAGGGTCGCGGGGGACCTGGAGCCTATCCCAGGAGACTTCGGGCACTAGGCGGGGTACACCCTGGACAGGGTGCCAATCCATCGCAGGGCACACACACATACACACACTCACACACCCAATCACACACTACGGGCAATTTAGGAACGCCAATTAGCCTAACCTGCATATCTTTGGACTGTGGGAGGAAACCGGAGTACCCGGAGGAAACCCACCAAGCACGGGGAGAACATGCAAACTCCATGCACACAGAGACGGGAATCGAGCCTGGCCGGGGAATCGAACCCAGACCCTGGAGGTGCAAGGCGACAGTGCTAACCACTACACCACCGTGCATATATATATATATATATATATATATATATATATATATGTCTGTTCCCCGAATACTGAGAAAAAATAATAGATTTGTTAAATTTGCCCGAAACAATCTGATAACCATAAAACCAGAAAAAGGCAAAATAAGTAGTCAAAATCCACCTCTAAAGTTTGGACTACTCAACATTAGATCCCTTGCGCCTAAAGCACTTATTGTTAATGAAATTATCTCAGATTATTGCCTTGACGCACTCTGTCTCACTGAAACCTGGCTTAAACCAAATGAATATTTTGGTCTGAATGAGTCTACTCCGTCAGGATATTTCTATAAGCACGAGCCCCGTCTAATTGGTCGCGGTGGTGGTGTCGCCACTATCTACAATGATGTACTCACTGTTACCCAGAAAATAAGGCCCAGGTTTAATTCATTTGAAGTGCTTATCATTAATGTTGCACTCAATGAAATACGTAATAAACCCTTGCTATATTTTACCCTGGCCACCGTGTACAGATCCCCGGGGCCATATGGCGATTTTCTTAAAGAATTTGGACATCTGCTATCAGACCTATTGGTTAACTCTGACAAAGTGTTGATAGTAGGAGACTTTAACATTCATGTAGATGATGCTAACGACGCTTTAGCACTGACATTTATGGATTTACTAAATTCCTTTGGGGTTAAGCAAAATATAATTGGAGCAACTCACCGCTTTAATCATACGCTAGATTTAATTATATCCCATGGTATAGATATCTCTAATATAGAGATCATACCTCAAAGTGATGATATCACAGATCATCACCTCCTGACATATACTCTACCCGTAGAACAGATTAGCTGTGTCTCCCCACGTTATCAATCTGTTAGAAATATGAATCCCACTACTAAAGACAGATTCACAAGTAATCTGCCGGATCTGTCCCAATTTCTTATTAGACCCCTAAATGCAGATGATCTAGATGAAGTGACTAGCAGCATGGGCACTATTCTTACCAGTACATTAGACACTGTTGCTCCCATCAGATTAAAAAAAGTCAGAGATAAAACATTTGCACCATGGTACAACAGTCATACTCGCGCCCTAAAGAGAGCAACCCGTAACCTCGAGCGAAAATGGAGGAAAACTAAATTAGAAGTTTTTCGAATTGCGTATAAAGACAGTATGTGCAGCTATAGACAGGCTCTAAAAACTGCTAGGACTGAGCATCTTAGCCAACTGATAGCAAGAAACCAAAACAATCCCAGGTTCTTATTTAGTACAGTGGCTCGCCTAACAAAACCTAAGATGCCCGCAGAGAGTATCCCATCACAGTTTAGAAGTGAAGACTTTATGGACTTCTTTAATGAAAAAATCAATAATATCAGGAAGAGAATAATGGAGGTTCAGCCTCTAATAGTATCTCACGATCCAGTTCAGCCTATAGCTTCACATTTAGATTTTCAGTGCTTTACAGGTATAGGACAGGAAGAGCTGTATAAACTCATCACTTCGGCTAAATCAACAACGTGCCTGTTAGACCCAATCCCAACCAGATTTTTAAAAGAAGTGATGCTTACGGTTGGAGAACCACTTCTAAACATTATTAATTCTTCATTACATCTAGGTCACGTCCCTAAACCTTTCAAGTTAGCAGTTATTAAGTCGCTTCTTAAAAAACGCGAATGAAATAACAAATTACAGACCGATTTCAAACCTTTCGTTCATATCAAAAATACTAGAAAAAGTAGTATCAGCTCAAATTTGCACATTCTTGCAGGATAACAACATCCTTGAAGAATTTCAGTCAGGTTTCAGGCCCCATCATAGCACAGAAACTGCACTAGTTAAGATTACAAACGACTTGTTTTTAGCTTCAGACCAAGGCTGCATCTCATTGCTAGTCCTGCTCGATCTTAGTGCTGCATTCGACACTATAGATCATAATATTCTCATAGATCGCTTACAAAATTATATAGGTATTCAGGGACAGGCATTAAAATGGTTTAGATCTTACCTGTCTGATCGCTACCATTTTGTAGATCTAAATGGAGAACCGTCTGGTGTAATGCCAGTGAAATATGGGGTCCCACAAGGGTCAGTTTTAGGACCTCTGTTGTTCTCAATATACATGCTTCCCTTGGGTAACATCATAAGAAGACATGGGATTAGTTTCCATTGTTATGCTGATGATACCCAATTATATATCTCAACTAAACCAGACGAAATACCTAAGTTGTCTAGATTAACTGAGTGTGTCCAGGACATAAAAGATTGGATGACCAATAACTTTCTTTTGTTAAATTCAGATAAGACAGAGATATTACTTATTGGCCCAAAAACCAGCACACAACAGCTTTCACAATTCAGCCTGCGCTTAGAAGGATGTACTGTTACTACCAGCTCAGCAGTAAAAGACCTGGGCGTAATATTAGACAGTAACTTGTCTTTTGAAAATCACATTTCAAATATCACAAAAACAGCCTTTTTCCATCTTCGAAATATTGCTAAACTTAGGAACATCTTATCCGTATCTGATGCAGAAAAGCTAGTTCATGCATTCATGACCTCCAGACTGGACTATTGTAATGCATTACTAGGTGGTTGTCCTGCATCCTCAATAAACAAGCTTCAGTTAATCCAAAATGCAGCTGCCAGGGTTCTCACTAGATCCAGAAAATATGATCATATAACCCCAATATTATCATCCCTGCACTGGCTACCTGTTCAGTTTAGAATAAATTACAAAATAGTATTACTTATATACAAGGCCTTAAATGGTTTAGCTCCCACATACCTAACCAGTCTTCTGATGCGCTACAATCCACCACGCGCCTTAAGATCACAAAGCTCCGGACTTCTGGTAGTTCCCAGAATTTCAAAATCTACAAAAGGGGGTAGGGCTTTTTCATATTTAGCTCCAAAGCTTTGGAATAGCCTTCCAGACAGTGTTCGGGGAGCAGACACGGTTTCTCAGTTCAAAAGTAGACTCAAGACGCATCTTTTTAATCTGGCATACACATAACTCATCCCATAATCTCATACTCCAGTACACCTATCTCGAATGGCAACTACGCTAATTCTCCCCATCTGTTCTGTATTTCTCTACCCATCCCGAGGCATCGGGAGATTTTGCCAGCTTCAGTAGACAAAGGCCAACCCTGCGTGGTTCCTGAGGCATCCAGAGAAAGACCAGCTCCAGCTGGATTCAGCTTTATGATGGTTGGAGCTACACATGCTGCTCCTGTGCTTCCAGTAATCCAGACCTCATCTGCCCTCTGCACCTACTGACTCGTCCCTATGCTGAACTGGTCTTCATGTCAATTTAAATAATTTCTGTCATATTGAATTTTCACCTGCACAACACACAAGTCCCTGTTGAGTCTGGTTCCTCTCAAGGTTTCTTCCTAATGCCATCTCAGGGAGTTTTTCCTTGCCACTGTCGCCGCCACCCTTGGCTTGCTCATCAGAGAAATTTCATTCATTCGTCTCATTATTATTATCTGCACATTTTTCTCACACATCCACACTTCCAATTATTTTCTTTTCTATTATTATTATTTTTATTTTTTTTTTTTGTTAAATTTCTTTATTTTTTGTGAAGCTGCTTTGAGACAATGACCATTGTTAAAAGCGCTATATAAATAAAATTGAATTGAATTGAATTATATATACTTTTTTGTTTTAGGAAATAACAACAAAACCTTAATGTTGTTAAATTGTTTCTCCTGTTATAAAAATGTCATTAACGTCACTATACCTCAATAACGTCTTTATAATATTATAGCTTAAATGTTCCCACATGATATCGACATCACAGACAATAGCTAACTTCACATAGGATTAACAAAAGATTAGAAATCCAGGGTGTGTGATGCTGTTTTCCTCTCACACCCGGAGGTCTAGAGAGAGCTGATTGGCCGAGCTCTCTCAGAGGGGAGGGATGAGAGGTACTTGCGCTCCCACATTAATCACGGCTCTACAGCCAATCAGGGGCGTCTGTGAGCTCGAGCACGCGGAAGGAGCGGATAGCGCTTTCCTCCGAGTGTGTTACTCCACCCCTAATGGTGCGTGAGCAAGCAGTTCGAAAAAGATGCGGTCGGCTGACGTCACGCAATTCGGAGGAAACACGTGATAGTCTTCGGCCCTCCCGGCTGAGTGGTAGTGGTAGCGTTAATGTGGGAGCCCCCTAGTGACGGGGAGGAATTGGCCACGACTAAACTGGGGAGAAAATTGGAAATACCCCAAAAAATAATAATAATAAAAAAAAAGAAATCCAGGGTGTGGTTTTAATCAGTAAAGGACTTTTAATGTCTCATTTTATAATTTTTTCAAGAATTTCTTTTAACCTTCCTCCCCAACTATTAGCCCTTTCACATTCACACATATTGTGAGCGATAAGATCAGCGATGGTAACCATAGTAACTGAGGTTAGGCCTTACCAACCAAATGTGTTTTTTCAAGGTCCGCTTGATTTTGTACCAGTGTTTTTAAAGCTTCTTAACAAATCTGTTTGTGTTCTCGAATTGCTCAAACTTTTCCCCAGTCGATGGTCTATAAATCTCGCCAACCTCTCCTAAGAGACTGTGATTGTGCCATGTAGTCACTGGCAGCTTGTAAGCATGAGCACATAATCTGTTTTTGGGGTCTTCTAGGCAAAACTAGGCAGAGGTCGTAGAATATTAGTAAATAAGTAAAACCCTTCCGAAAAAAAAAAGGATCAGATGAAAGTGCGGAAAATTAGCCAAATACATTCCTCCGGAATTGAGCTTCGTTTCAAGTATGGCGTGCAGGAAATGTTCAGAGCTCTTCTGATGGTGAAATAAATGCAGATATGAACCAATACAGGACATTCTTTCGAAAGCACCCATGTTTGTGCCTCTGAGCTGGGAAAAGGGTTACATAGCAGAGCGTCCTGTCTCCTACAGCTGGATTTGGTTTAGCCCTGTTGTTGTCTCGCAGTTTGGATGACGGAGAGTTGCGTTAAACAGAAGCGACAGTTAGCTGAACACAGTAGAAGGGGGTGGTTCAAGTTTAGGCTTTGCGACCCCAAAATGCTAAGGTGAGAGTTCGAGGAAAAGTCAGGAAGCCATTGTTTTTAGAAATTCTGATTATTTGGTTATTTTAGCTGGCTGTGGTTGTGCAGGGGCCTCCCCTGGCCACATAAGGAGGCCCTGCACAGCGTCAGCTTATTAACCACATGTGTGCTGGCTAGAGGAGTGTGTGCTACTGAGACGGAGAGATTCAGGGAATGTTTAAGACTCGACTCTGAAACTGTATCTGTCATTACGAGACTGGCTTCAGGAAACCGAAGCCTTCCAAAGGCCCCGCAGGTCAGAGTGTGCTGATGTCATGCCCGTGTGTGTTTGTCTGAGTGTGTGCGTGTGGGTGTCTGAGCGTCTGTACACTTGTACATGTTATTATGTGTATCTGCACAGACATAGAGCCGGGTTTCGCCTTTCAGGAATGTTGTTCTGGTTCAGTCTCTTCGTCAGGATTGTTATAGTTTTGAGAAGGTAAATAAACTGCGAATACCAGAACATACAGCATGGACAAAACCATGCACGCGTCATTAGACAAGTATGAGGGGTAAGAACATGTTCGGAAAATTCATGAGCAAAACAATGTTTAGGAGTATAGTGTCATATTCTATACTGTATAGGCATATTTAATACTTGATTAATTAAGCAATATTATATGAGCCAGAGTGCTGTTGTGCTGATTATCAGCATGAGGATGCAGCCTGAGTGTTGAAGGCATCACAGCTGTGTTGATATCAGGTAATACCGGGAGTGATATTGCTTTCATACAACAGTTCTACAAACACATGTACTGTACTTCCATGACTGGTGAAACTAACTGTACATTTCATAAGTTTCTCTTTATATTTCCGCTTATTCTGCTTTAAAATAGCAGCTACAGTATGTTAACTTCCGGGTTATGATCAAGTAGTACTTCCATCAAGTAGTGCACTTGATTAGGACATTTGGGATTTGAGATTCAGCCTTGTGTTAGCTAGTTAGCTTTGTAGCTTAACTTATAACGTATATAAAACAACATGGAGGCAATTCGGAACAACATAGAAGCAATTGTTAAGTAGATCAAGATTAAATGAAATGTGTTAAATGTTAGTTAAATGATGTATAGTTAAATGTACCAGTGCTGTTACCAGCTATTATCAGCAGTGGTTTAAAGTTTCTCGTTCAATCAGATTGCTCAGTGGAAACTGTTGCATAATAAAAATTTATGATTTTTTTAAATGTCCAATCAGCACAGAACAGACTGAAACTGGGCTCATAGGACCCATATTAGTAAGGAGGGGAATCACTGGGAACCACCCGATACGATATTACCATGATACCTCTGTGCTGATTCGATTTGTATTGTGGTTCTATAGTTATCGCAATTTTAGAAACGCTCTGACTCTATAACTTTTTTCCCTTTTCAATACTAAACAAACTTAGCAAATACAAACCGGATTCCAAAAAAGTTGGGACACTATACAAATTGTGAATAAAAACTGAATGCAATGATGTGGAGATGGCAAATGTCAATATTTTATTCAGAATAGAACATAGATGACAGATCAAAAGTTTAATCCGAGAAAATGTATCATTTTAAAGGAAAAATATGGTGAATCAAAATGTCATGGTGTCAACAAATCCCAAAAAAGTTGGGACGAGGCCATTTTCACCACTGTGTGGCATCTCCCCTTCTTCTTACAACACTCAACAGACGTCTGGGGACCGAGGAGACCAGTTTCTCAAGTTTAGAAATAGGAATGCTCTCCCATTCTTGTCTAATACAGGCCTCTAACTGTTCAATCGTCTTGGGCCTTCTTTGTCGCACCTTCCTCTTTATGATGCGCCAAATGTTCTCTATAGGGGAAAGATCTGGACTGCAGACTGGCCATTTCAGTACCCGGATCCTTCTCCTACGCAGCCATGATGTTGTGATCGATGCAGAATGTGGTCTGGCATTATCTTGTTGAAAAATGCAGGGTCTTCCCTGAAAGAGATGACTAGATGTTATTCTAGAACCTGAATATATTTTTCTGCATTGATGGTGCCTTTCCAGACATGCAAGCTGCCCATGCCACACGCACTCATGCAACCCCATACCATCAGAGATGCAGGCTTCTGAACTGAGCGCTGATAACAACTTGGGTTGTCCTTGTCCTCTTTGGTCCGGATGACATGGCGTCCCACATTTCCAACAAGAACTTCGAATCGTGACTCGTCTGACCACAGAACAGTCTTCCATTTTGCCACACTCCATTTTAAATGATCCCTGGCCCAATGAAAACACCTGTGCTTGTGGATCTTGCTTAGAAATGGCTTCTTCTTTGCACTGTAGAGGTTCAGCTGGCAACGGCGGATGGCACGGTGGATTGTGCTCACTGATGATGGTTTCTGGAAGTATTCCTGAGCCCATTCTGTGATTTCCGTCGTTTAAGGGCCCGGAGATCACGGGCATCCAGTATGGTTTTACGCCCTTGACCCTTAAGCACAGAGATTGTTCCAGATTCTCTGAATCTTCGGATGATATTATGCACAGTTGATGATGATAACTGCAAAGTCTTTGCAATTTTTCGCTGGGTAACACCTTTCTGATATTGCTCCACTATCTTTCTGCGCAACATTGTGGGAATTGGTGATCCTCTACCCATCTTGGCTTCTGAGAGACACTGCCACTCTGAGAAGCTCTTTTTATAACCAATCATGTTGCCAATTAACCTAATTACTGTTAATTGGTCTTCCAGCTCTTCGTTATGCTCAAATTTACCTTTTCCAGCCTCTTATTGCTACTTGTCCCAACTTTTTTGGGATTTGTTGACACTGTGAAATTTGGAATCAGCATATTTTTCCCTTAAAATGATACATTTTCTCAGTTTAAACTTTTGTTCCGTGATTTATGTTCTATTCTGAATAAAATATTGACATTTGCCATCTCCACATCATTGCATTCAGTTTTTATTCACAATTTGTTTAGTGTCCCAACTTTTTTGGAATCCGGTTTGTAATTTTCTCTTACTACACAGGATGCGGTCCTGCCTGCCAATGTGTGAAACGTTCCACCTGAATGGAAATGATTTACCCCTCAACCGCAAACATACAGTATAAATTAAATGATTATTTTTAACCGATATTGGATTATGTTGATACTGTATATGAACTGCCACACAAAAGAATGACGAAACATCACTGAATCACCTCTAATCATTAGGTTTCTTCGTCCTTTATTAACTAAATAGAAGGATCTTGGCTCCAGTTTACATGTGTGCCATTCTTAATTAATCCAAGGGTTGTTTTGAAGCAGGATTATCAACAGCCAGGATGTTATCTTAATTGTATAACCTTGAAGCTGTCGATTGCTTCACACCAAAATGCTTTGATCTGCAAAATTACTGTGGAATCTCAGCAGCATGTGCCCAAGGTTTGACTGAAAGCCTCAAGGACAGTTCCTCTTCTAGAAAGTCAAGTTCTGAGCAAATCTTTGTTAATTTTTTGTTAATGTGATAATAAGGATGGCGACATAGTGGTTAGCACTGTCGTCCTGCACCTCCCGGTCCTGGGTTCGATTCCCGCATCGGGTCCGTGTGAATGGAGTTTGTATGTTCTCCCTGTGCTTAATGGGTTTCCTCCGGGTTCTTTGGTTTCCTTCCAAAGACATGCAGATTAGGATAATTGGTGTTCCCAAATTACCCATGAGATCAAAATGAGAATAAATACAATGGTCACCATTGGCTTCCACAGTCCCTAGTTGAACTACAGAGGTTTCTGGATGGATGGATAAATAGAATAATAAGGATACCCATCTCCATAGTCTCTTCTTCTTCTTCATGAGCTACAGTACCTGTCAGACTGCCTTTATTTGTTCCATCGCTATATGCTCATTAGGGCTATGAATTAAAGATTGTGTTTGATGAAAAGCATTACTGAACAGTAGATACAGCACTGCTGATGAGATGCTCCACCGAAGCCGTAGCAAAGGCAACCATGCTCCCTGTGGCTTCAATGCTTGGACTAAATATCCACGTCTTTGTCTAACGTCCTGGCATGGATGCAATAGTGTGTGGTAACAAAACCAGTTCCGTCCATGCAAGCTAAACTGATTGTTCACAAAAGGTCACCTAAAGGTTCCTCCGCCACATTGCATGTTTATATATATATATACTGTAAGCTGAAAACTGCCAAATGTCCTTTCAACACATTGTACAGATGTATACCCAAATGCTCATAATCTCCTAAAAAGCGTGTTTCCTTTTCCTCTTTCTCAAGGGGTGTTTCCTCAATATTGTTGCCATTGGCTTGGCCAATGGCGATCGCTCCATTCAGATTTCTATCTATTATTGTCAAAAGTGCTAGACGAATAAATGTTAGCATTAGGCTTCAGGGGGATGAGAGCGAGATGTAGAGTCGTGCTTTAAAAGGCACCTATTTTGCTTTTTTTCTTTTTTCTTTGTCATTTTAGATGTTCTAATGGCTCTCCAGTGGGCGAGTACAAAAAATACAAAGCTTTTTCCATTTTTTTATTAGTCAGCACTTAAATAAGCCAATTATTGTGACCACATATAAGATAAGATTCTAATTCTAATTTTATTCGTCACATACACAGTATGATATGAAGTGAAATGCTTATACGTCTGCTGCTGACCTCAATATTACAAAAAATAAGAGAATTAAAATAACTTTTTAAATTTACATAATATACAGCAATAGGAATAATAAAAACCCAAATAAAATAGTAGAATAAGATAGAAATCTAAAGAATTTAAAGATAAATATTAAAAATACAAATATATATAGTAAAATGTAGGAATGTGATGTAGTGCAGTGTACTGTACAACCGAGTCCAGTTATTGGCAAGATAATGTGCAAGATTGCAGTTCAAGTTCACAATGTGCAAAATGTGCAAATGCGCAATGGTACATGTGTGACCATATTTGTGTCCTAGTAAAAAAGCAAAAGTTTGCAGTCCAGAGGTGTGCAAAATGTGCAAATGTGCAAGATGACCCAATGGTGCTTTTGGAGACGGGATGCAATAAGGGGGGTTGAGGATGGAGCATTAGCAGACAGACTCTGGGACCTACAGTATGTTAACTATGTTAAAGACTTAGGAAAATATGGAGCCTTTAATCCTGACAAAAAGCAGGGGTCATTGATTAGATTTGACCTTGGATTAAGATCCGCAAATGGTGTAAATCCTGGGTAAGAGATTCTCAGCACCTCAACATTAACACACACTAATCACACAAACTAATCATTCTGTATTTGTCTAGAGTACATGATAAACCTCACAACTCCTGAGTTCAAACCAAGTAATAACCCCATTAAACCAAAAGAAGTAGGCGTGTGTAAAAAGACACTGCTGCTCAATACGTTTAACAGAAAACTCTTTTTCAAATTCAAAAACCAAATTAGCGACTTGGCTTTTCAGTCTCTCACTTTCAGTCTTTTTTTAAAGCTTGCCCTGACTCATCATAGTCAGATAACTATTGTACAGTGAAATCCAGCCAGACATTTTTATGCCGCCTGGATGAAGAACTGCAGCAGACCCACCCCTGACCCCTTTAATACTAGTAATACGTGTACTGTATTTAATGCTTGAGCAGCAATACATCTTCAAAACTACAAACAGATGTTACTCTAAGTGTCCTGCCAAACGCCCTTGTGCCCCCCCACCCCCACCAGAAAACAGCACCATCTTGAGTTTAAAAAGGAACTCATCAATCTGACTGTGCTGGCAGTTCAGAAGAAGTGGATGGGATCTTAAGGAGTGCATGCTGGGACGCTCCGATCATGTGCAGTATATCAGTGTTTGTGAGTACCTGTATATTAGTTTTGCCTCCGTTTCCAGGATACATACAGTAATTGATTAAGTGTCTATGTGTGTGCTTTAGAGTTCAGGAAGACTCCAAGGAGCCGCACCTGGCTAGCAAATTACGTATTCACGAGAGAAAACAAGAAAACATTCAGACATTTACGTTCTGGTGTAAGACTACAAACATATTCTATTGCATTACACCATTTGAATGTCATTTTATGTTTAATAATTTGCATCCGATTATTACTGTAGTTCCATCTACTTTAACACCAAGCAGCTCGACACAGCTGAAACGATCCAAAATTTTTAATTCTATTCAAGAGAATCAAAAAGTAGTGTGATATATAAATGCCAAAGTGATGAGTAATTACTTCGATAAGCATACACATAGTTCAACTGTAAGTTTCAAACAAATAGCTGACCTAGTTAGAATTAAAGTGCAAAGCATAATGCATTACAAGATTATATCAAATCATCGAGTATTAAATCTCACTATAATTCCACATGTTAAGACAGGAAAGCATATAAAAGACATATTAATATTTTTCATTATTTTCATTATTATCACTTATTTAATGCATGTAAAATAGAAAATATGGTCAATTAAATAAAAAACAGCACTGTCGCCTTGCACCTCCAGGGTCTGGGTTCGATTCCCCGGCCAGGCTCGAGTCCCGTCTCTGTGTGCATGGAGTTTGCATGTTCTCCCCGTGCTTGGTGGGTTTCCTCCGGGTACTCCGGTTTCCTCCCACAGTCCAAAGATATGCAGGTTAGGCTAATTGGCGTTCCCAAATTGCCCGTAGTGTGTGATTGGGTGTGTGAGTGTGTGTATGTGTGTGTGCCCTGCGATGGATTGGCACCCTGTCCAGGGTGTACCCCGCCTAGTGCCCGAAGTCTCCTGGGATAGGCTCCAAGTCCCCCGTGACATGGTGCCAATCCATTACAGGGCACAAAAACATACCCGTGATTGAGAATACCAATTAACCTAATCTGCCTGTCTTTGGAAACCGGAGAACCTGTGGAAATCCACCAAGCACGGGGAGAGCATGCAAACTCCCTGCCCACAGACCCCGAGCTGGGAATCGAACCCGGATCCTGGAAGTGTAGTAATGATAATTCAATTCAATTCAATTCAATTTTATTTATATAGCGCTTTTAACAATGGTCATTGTCTCAAAGCAGCTTCACAAAAATGAAAGAAATGTAACAAAAAAATAAATAAATAATAAAAAAAAAAATAATAATAATAATAAAAAATAAAATAAATAAATAAATAAATAAAAAATAAAAATAAAAAATAATAATAATTATAGAAAAGAAAATAATTGGAAATTGGAATAATTGGAATTGGATAAAACATGACATCGAGTGCCCTGAGATAAACTTGATGATTAGAATTATTCTTAATTAACTAAATAAGTGTATTACCCCCATTTTGCACCTCGGACTTAGAAGACATAAACAAAGCGTCATCTCGCTTTTGAAAACGCCAAGCAGTTGAGGTGACGATTTCCTTCAGATAACCTTCAGGTTAACATTCAATTATGTAAATGATGAGACATATTACCCAAAACTAGAAATTATCCGTAACAAGCAACGCGCAGCTTAGTCATGTTACAGCTCAATTTTTGCTTCTGTTTGCCTGCTGCTTTCACAGGAGAGCTGGGATTTTCCCCGACAGCTTTCTGACATGTTGATGAGTTACTCTGTATTTCTGTTGACTCAGATTCACACTCTCTTGTTGAATTGTTTTTCACAAGATGCCCACAGCCCTCAGGAGCCAACGTCACATGCCTTTGGTGAACAAAAATCAAGCGTATAAAGACAAGCGGCTGCGTGTTGCTGCGGTGCAGACGCAGCCACTAGGGGAAACTGCATGGCAGACTAGCTTCTTCAAAGGGAGAAGAGGTGAGGCGTCGATTCAGAAGGCAGACGAGTGCTCTCGGTAGACCGTGCAGCTCTGGAGACCTTGGGGAATTGCTCTGTCTCTGCTGTTTTTACTGACATCTCTCTCTCTCTCTCTCTCTCTATCACACACACCTCCTCCCAACCTTGCTCACTCTTTTTTTTTTTTTTTTTACTTTTTGCATCTCCTTAGTGCTTCTGACATGATACTTAGGATGAAGATTTGTTTGTTATATTCTTCCTGCTGAAGATAAAAATTTAAATATGAAAAATGCTAGAAAAGGAGAAAAGATTTCTAGAACTCACTCACTCATCATCTATACCGCTGTATCCTGTCTACGGAGTCACGGGGGCGTGGAGCCTTGAGGGCACGTGGCTGGGTACCCCCTGGACAGGGTGCCAATCCATCAGAGGGCACACACACATACTGTAATGTTCACGCACACTCATTCACACACTGTGGGCAATTTGGAAACTCCAATTAAACTAATATGCATGTCTTTGCAGACACTGAGGCAGGAATCAAACCCAGACCCTGGAGGTGCAAGGCAACAGTGCTGAGCCACAGTACCTTTTGTTTTTAGAACTTTTTTAAATTTCTTTAATTTTTAAAGGAAACATTTTTCTCAAAGCTCTGAGTTCAGGTGTTACCATCAAAATTCTGAATTTTTTCCTCTTTTTTTTAGCTACTATTTTAGCTAGCATTGTGCAAAATGTGTGGGATCATATCTGACTCAAATTATAAATTTGATAGTTGGACTCAGTATGCACTCATTCTTATACAAAGGGGGTTCAAGTCAAACAGGGACTTGATGAAAGACTTCAAGCGCAGTGCCATGATGAGACTCTTGATGAGACTCCACAGTAAAACATTTGAAAAGGGCAAACGTTGTAATGAAGACCATACGTCCATGAATGACAATCCCAGGTGGCTCAGATAACAGATAAAAATCAACGGATAATAATTTTTTTGGATTTCAATTCGATTTTCTCCCTAATTTAGTCGTGTCCAATTCCTCCCCGTCACTAGGGGGCTCCCACATTAAGGCTACTACCACCACTCAGTCGTGAAGCCCGAAGATTCTCACGTGTTTTCTCCGAACCACATGACGTCAGCATCTTTTCGAACTGCTCGCTCACGCACCGTTGAGGGCCGCGTAATACACTTGGAGGAAAGCGCTATCCACTCCTTCCGCTTGCGCGAGCTCAAAGACACCCCTGATTGGCTGTAGAGCACGATGTACCTACATTTACATTTACATTTAGGCATTTGGCAGACGCTCTTATCCAGAGCGACTTACATTTTTATCTCATTACACATCTGAGCAGTTGAGGGTTAAGCTCAAGGGCCCAACAGTGGCAACTTGGTGGTTGTGGGGTTTGAACCTGGGATCTTCCGAACCGTAGTCCAGTGCCTTAACCACTGAGCTACACCTGGCCCTGGTACCTCTCATCCCTCCCCTCTGAGAGAGCTCGGCCAATCAGCTGTCTCCAGAGCTCCGACTGCGAGAGGTTACAGCATCACCCGGGAATCGAACCAGCGATCTCCGAATGATGGGGCGAGCACTTTACCACTGTAAGAGATGCATCTACAGTATCTTTGTAAACTGTACAGAAAATTATTCACCTACACATAACACGAGCTCGGCTGGGAGTTAGGGCCACATCCGCCGTACAGTCCTGATCGCACTCCAGCCACTTCTATATTTTTTGGGCCATTAAAGGAGTTCCTGGGAGGCCAGCTTTTTAGACTTTCAGTAGGCAGTCTGATCATGGCTCTGGCGTACTGAGAAAACTTTCTACCTTGATGGTATCCAAGCACTAGTGAAACACTGGGATAAGTGCGTTAGTGTAGCAGGGGATTACAGTATATAAAGATAAATAAAGGGAGTTTTTACTCTCATAGCTGCACAGTCAAAATTCTCAGAATGCTCCTTGTAACTTATTGCTTCTATAGAATTAGAAAAAAAATACAGTTTTATATTTTATTGATAAACTTGAAGAAAAAAAATCATTTTAAACCATTGCAAAGGAAAGGATTATTAATTAAAAATGAACATTTTGCAATTTTATTGCATAACCTTCTTACATTGTGTTCCAGCATTACTACTGTAAGTTCTCAGAAAAACTATTAGCTGTGATTTTCCTTTCACTTGGCACTAAAGAAGCATTCCGTTACCCACGTTCTTTGATTAGTCTGTCTTTTTCAATTTAAACCACACTCACAGCCGAATATTCATGAATTCGGGTTGGCCTCTTTCCATGGCGATATTGTCCTACAGTTTAAGAATTGTCATTTACATTCCCAAGATGTGGGTGTTTGGACTTATGAGTTGACGTGATCTTTCTGCATGTCACATTCAATGGTGCAGGAAATCCTGATTGGAAATATATCGCCCGTCAGTCCCGTATCCATAACCAAATGCAAATTGTTTTGTGGTTTCTTGTAGTGTGTGATGCGTCACTACAGTTTTATCTGACAAGAGGAATTTGTTACTAAAGTTCATGCTCTGGAGGTTCTATATTAGTTACATTTCTGGTACACATGTTATTCATGAAAGAGACCCTTTTGTGATACTTGATGTCTATTGAGAACTGAACTAAATTCCAAGCCTGAGGATATGACCAGGTTCAAGGTTGTTAAATTGTGTGGTCTCTCAAGTTCCAACCCTATGTGAACCTTTACGTCTACATTTTCCTTTAACCTTTTCATTGGCAAGAACGTTATGAACGTAATCAATGTCTTCAGACAGGAAGAACTTCGGCAAAAGAATTATATCTAATGGTCGTCATCTGAGGTTCATATAAGGTTACAGTACGCAGACAATGTCGTTGAGAGAAATGTCATGATCTCATATGAGAACTTACTGCATCCCGGAAATTACATTCGTTCTACTTCTGTTTCAAAAGCACTGTTTCACAGTTTTCAGCAAAAAGTTAAAATAAAATAAGCTACCTTCAGCCATTTATGGAAGTGCATTTTATTGGCCAATCAGAATGCAGGAAATGGGACGATGCCCAGGAGTCTAGCCAGGGGGAGGGGCTTTGCATGTGGTTCCCTCCCCTTTTCTTCCCGACTTGGCTGGAATTCTGAAGCTGAATCATTCCAGCTCAATTTCTTTGTGTTGATTTGAAATGATTCAAATTCATTACTTTGTACTCATCCAAAATAGCTTCTACAGTCTCAGAAAGGTTGGTTAGGGATCTCACATTTGTGACCACTCACATAAAATCAGGTATTACATCACAATTTGAGTGATTTTAGTTATGCATACTGTATAATACATTTTCAGATCCTGGGTTCAATTTGCTTCATTTTAGTACTAGGTTCATTACTACTGTATATCAGGGTGAGTTTGTTCGTGTTTATGTTTGTTTATGTTTATATCAGTAAAAATCAGTTGAAATCTTATTTTCAGTATGTTTTTCTATCACAACTGGAGTAACCAGCTTGGATGCTGTGTCCAATAAAGTGCTTAAAAAAACAACATTAGGACTAAAACTTTTCAATCCTGAAAGTTCAGGAAGATAACATGTTTATTTAATTATTTTTAAGGCGGCGCGGTGGTGTAGTGGTTAGCACTGTCGCCTTGCACCGAACTCCAGGGTCTGGGTTCGATTCCCGGCCAGGCTCGATTCCCGTCTCTGTGTGCATGGAGTTTGCATGTTCTCCCCGTGCTTGGTGGGTTTCCTCCGGGTACTCCGGTTTCCTCCCACAATCCAAAGATATGCAGGTTAGGCTAATTGGTGTTCCTAAATTGCCCGTAGTGTGTGATTGGGTGTGTGAGTGTGTGTATGTGTGTGTGCCCTGCGATGGATTGGCACCCTGTCCAGGGTGTACCCCGCCTTGTGGGATAGGCTCCAGGTCCCCCGCGACCCTGAACACAGGATTAAGCGGTATAGAGAATGAATGAATGAATGAATAAATGATTTTTCGCTGAATTTGAAGATGTTATACATTTGATCTAAACACACTATATTGGCCATAGCACAATGCTAACCTGTGCCACTTAATACCTTATTTGATATAACCGGTCACATTTTATCATCCAGGGCTGTTTCTTACCCGACCTGAATAGGCTCATTGGTGGAAAATAGACAATGTGAAAAAATAAATGGGAGGATGTGCTTGTAACAGGGTTATAGAGCTTGTGCAAATGATGCACTGTAGCTAGCGACATCTCTTTGTTGATGCCACCTTATTGCTGGTCTACAGTAGCCCAAGTAAAGTTAGTGGTTGCCAAAGTTGCTGTGCGGTGAACTGCAAAATTCTACAATGAGATACAGTTTTGATCACCTGGACACCTGGAGATAAATACTTCCTGATGTGATCATTGTAATACAAACAGTTTCATCTGCAGGTTCAAAAGGTATTACTTAAAGTGATAAATGTAATGAGTGCAAATGCTAAATTTCAGTAGTGCAGAACCTTACAAAAAGTAATAAGAAACCGGCTTCTTAAAACGTATCCTTTGTGTTTATTGTGAACTTTTGCCACCTTTTCAAATACTTACGTTAGCAGAAAGTGCTCAACACTGCGCTCCAAAGAATTCAAGCCTGCACTTGGGTTTAACCTTAAAGTAAGATGAACTTCTCTTCTCTTGCTTTTTAACAGTAGGGGAAAGCTAGAGGTACATGACATATAGACACATTTAGAGAACAGGTTGGAATACCCACAGTGTAGCAGGCGTGCTGTTGCATACTGTATAATCTGAGAAAGAGCAGAGGAAATTTTTTAGGAAAAGTCCAGGATCAAGCATTTATTTGAGTTTTGTGTTGAGCATGTGAGCTCTGCTTTATCTGTTGACTTAAATTATATATCTGCTGACTTATATATACATTTATTATTATTATTATTTATTTATTTATTGCTGGTATATATATATATATATATATATATATATATATATATATATATATTGGAGTCAGAAAATTCATTAAATGTAGTCCTTCTGCTGGAATTCAATCTTGATTCGACAAAAGCCATCAAATCGGAGAGCTCACAAGCTCTTAAGAACTCTTCTCAGATGCCTGTATTCCTTCTCCTCAGCATCCATTGAGGTGGTGATGATTTTTGCACTGTCTGGTAAGGTCCTTCGATGGGGGAATCAAACAGCAGGTACTGGTAGGAAGGGGCTCTGTAGTGGGACGAAAGTGGGACTGACTACCCAGGGCACCAATGGCAGGTCCTTTTTCGTCAAATCGGGGTTCCAGTTCCAGCAGAAAGATGTTAAAAAGAGGTGATAATTGGGCGGTGTGAGGCCACAGAGCTAATCACTGCACACCAAATAATCAAAATAAGTTATTCATTCTTTTTCTAAGCTGCTTATCCTGGAAGTCCCTTCAGCTACAAGTGGACAGGGTACCACATGCACACACAGCATGCAATTTGGGAACGCCAATCAACCTAATCTTCTTCATGTCTTCGGACTGTGGGAGAAAACTGGAGTACCCAACCGGAACCCATCAATCATGGGGAGATTGTCAAATTCTACAGTATGCACACAGATCCGAGGCGAACCCACAGTCCTGCGGGTGAAAGACCAAAATAAGCTAGAAAAACGTCATTTTTTTGCCGTGCTCAATTTTATATCTTTTGTATGCTTTTTTTATTTTCAGAATTCAGCCACGTCATCATCTGAAGGGTTTTCCCAAACAACCGCACATATTAAAAGCATTCAAAGTCCTGCATTACTCCTAATTTCAAAACTGTCGGTAAGAATTTAAGCACGTACTGCAAAAATATAAACTGGGAACGAGTTCCTGATGCATAGAGGATGAAGTCAGAGAGAGAAGATTCCTGACACCGCCCAGGTGAGGATTGTCTCCTCAGACGTTCCTCTCTTTTCCTTATTCCCTATTCTGTTTGCTTCTCCAGTCTCTGTTGCTCAATGCTCGATACCTTTCTTACCAGCTGTATGACAGGAAAAAAGGTTATTTTTGGCTGACTATCTTCTCCCTGTCAGTGAAAAAAACCCTGTCTGGGGCCCCACGCTTTCCAGCTCTTTCACTTTCCCCCTTTCTCTGCATTCCCCTTTTTCTTCCGTTTATCCCATTCACGCTAGCATACGTACATCCATTATTCCTTCCAATCTTTTATTCATTCTGAGACATCTGTTTATCAGATTCTTTTTTTAAATGTCACAATGTTTAATAGTTCTATTCAGCAAAATAAAAAAAATTTTATATGAAAAATGTACACATGCCCATACCCCCCCCCCCCCCCCCACACACACACACACATTTTAGCACTTTTTTTTTTTTTGTCCCAGTGGATGGAAATAGCCGAGGGGTATCACCAGTGTTGGTGATTTTAAGGATTTAGTTTTTAGGGGATGGAAAAATAAGGACAAAAAAAGAAGAAAGAAAAAACCTGCTGAATGTAAGTGGATTAAGCGACCCAGGAGATAATCCTATAGAAGCGCCTCTAGTCCAGCACGTCTTGTCATCACTGTTATTAATAAAGATACAGTGGATTAGAAGAGCAACAGAGAACCTTCAGGCATACATTTTGTTTCTGCTACATGTCTTGGCCCGAATGTTGTATTATACTTTATGAGAGAGGATGAGTTCATCCTTTTTATATGCTTAACTTTGGAATGAGAAGTTTACTAAAAAAAAAAAAAACATCAGTAGAAAATAAATGCAGAGGTAGAAATGAAAATAAATACATTCACTTCATTTTTGTTCTTTTTATCAATTTACATGTATTAGCCTGAGCATGAACAAACCAATTAGATCCGCCCCCCCCTAATGTGACCTCATAGAAGGGAAGCCCTCCCTCAGCTTGCAGGTAGCTCTTTTACATACAGTAGACACTGAAATGGCATGTGCGGAAAAGAAGTGAAAAAGAGGAGTTTGAGGTATAAAAAAAAAGCATTTTATATTTATGTCATAAACTTAAATTTTATTATTTGATCTCATTACACATACAGTATGAGCGGTTGAGGTTGTAACAGTTAAGGTTAAAGACGTTGCTTAAGGTCACCACAGTTTAAACCTGAGACCAAGTCCACTTAGCTACCCCTTCCACAACCTTAAATAGAAAGAGAAAAAAGAGAGCTATACAGTAGATGAGCTCTGAGACATATGTAATATATGGGACCTTAAAGCCGTTCATAGGGAGTTACTAATGAACTATTAATGAACGCTGTACAGGCATGTTTATGAATAAGGGCTTTGTTTGTCCCGCAGGCTTGAAGATACAGACTGAGGAACACAGATTGTTTGGAGAAGCAGTTGTACAATAGTTAATATGTGTTACAGATTCCACTTATGATGTATGATGTGAAATCCGCTACTGGGGGTGATGGGAGAAAGTCTAGTGCTTGATGTTAGCGCTAGACTCATTAATTAAACATTAACTCAAATAAAGGCAAATAAGCAATTTTAACAATCAAAATTCCAACACAACACTTCATTAGTAATGTACATCATTCATATGAAATATGTCTCCTCTAGCAAAGTTTAAGTTTTCCATAACAGCATTTTTCTTCTGTGTAGTCTAGTGCATATAAAGAAAGAAAGAAAGAAAGAAAGAAAGAAAAAGAAAGAAAGAAAGGAAAAAGTTGGTATTTTGACTGTACATCAAAGATACTCATGAAGATAGAAATAGCAGGGTTTAAATATGTACTGCATTTATTTACTTATTTATTGTGTCTTTTTTTTTTTTTTTTTGAGAATAACCTTTACACGCAGGAAATGTTAAAAGCATAACATGGCTTTGGAAATGATGGATGTGAATGTGCCAGAACGCACAGAAACTAATGCGATACAAAAAATCACATCACACAGTGTGCGTTTACAAATGCTAAAAGGTTATCGGGTCACGATGCAAGCAATTAGACAAAATGTACTTTGCTTTCCCTGTAATGGTATTTATTAGCCATTTTGGTTCCCCTGTTCAACTGCTGGGAATTAATGGCACTCTATTTCTTTTTTGTGCCACCACACTTGCCAATTAAGTCATAATGATCTCTGTCTTTGTCATTTTCCGTCTTCATACAGTAGGTCCCTCTTTTACATTAGCCTTGCACGTAGAAGTGAATAAATGTTGCTATTAACCGGGAGGCTGAAGGCACCTACCTTTCACGAGATGAGTGATGATTATGTATAGTAGTTCCCTTCCTTTCCAATTTCCACGGTGATAAATGCTGTACTCTTGTGTAAGAGTGGCCCAAACCATCACTTATGCTTTGAGTGCCAACCTGTTTATTAGACAAACCTGAATCCTATTCCTCACAGTGTGATTTTGATCAGTCAGGGTGTGTCCCGTCTTATCTTCAGACCTGGCATTAGTGCCCTGTCCTTGGGTTTGAGGCATTCATCACTCTGAGTGGACTGGCATGGCCAAGGAAAGATGTTCTAATGGATGAGATGTCACGACATAGCAAGGTAACACGATCCATCTAAAGAAAAGAGCTAGAGAAGGGCTGTGAAATGCCACACACCCAGACTTAGACTATAAACAATGCATAGCTTTTGATCCAATGGTGTCTTGAGTCTAATAGGACATCCATCTTGTATATTAAGAGCATTTATGGATGTAAATTTGGTTGAGA